>JAREIS010001448.1:0-44452 GCA_030060385.1 Muscicapa striata striata
AACTGGGAGTAGCATTCATTATCATGATAAGGAAATGACCTGTCACTTTCACACTCAGGGATTTAGATGCATGTCCTATTTCGAATCAAATACCAAAAGAGGAGAAATACAGAGTTTTTTCTCTACAGGTGTTGCTCCGAGGAGGATCAAGAAAGAGAACTCAGAAAAAAAAATCTCAAATATCGACCGTCAATAAACGAATCCGATTCGACGTGCTAAAAATTTCACTTCAGCATTAGCAACTTTCAGCATTTCAGAAAACAACTTCCCACAACGACACCGAACAAGCAGATGAAAAAAAGCTGCTGTCTCTGTCTGCCTGTTCTAAACGGAAAATTAAGGAACGGACAAAGTAAATCATAGCATCACCAATACTGAAAGACTTCACTCAACATAAAACTGCAAAGTAAGAGCCAATCCATTCAGCCTAAGTCGCATCATCAGCTGATAACAACAGTACCCGTTCTTAAGGCTGGCGGCCAACAAATACAGGATAGGAATTCAGTGAAACAGAGTCCAATCTGAGCACTCCCCAAATGAGAAACAAAGCCCGATAATACACTACCACACGCACTAAGGAAATGAGAAAGGTCATACGGGCTTACAAACCTCAGGTAGGTCAGATTCATTGATCGCTTCTTCCACAGGGGCGCTACTGCTCCTGTTCGTTTCTCGCAGGAATCGGCGCCCAGAAGCTCCTCCGCCGACAGCACGGGCACCGGCGGCGGCGGCCAAGCGGCCCCGGGCACGGCGCGGGCCGGCGCCGCCACGCACAGGTTGTAGGAGAGGGCAAGGTGCCCTCGCAGAAGTCGGCCGGAAGGCGGCGCCGGCCAGCGAGAAGCGCTGCGCGCCCAGGCAGCGCAGCACGGCGGGCGGCCCGGCCCGGCGCAGCCGCGCCAGCACGGTCAGCGCCACGCTCAGCACCAAGAGCGCCGACAGCAGCGCCAGCGCCAGCACCAGGTAGAACTGCAGCTCGGCCGCCGCCGCCGCCGCCTCGGCGCCCGCCGGCCGCTCGCTCAGCTCCGGCAGCGCCTCCTGCAAGCTCTCGGCCAGCACCACGTGCAGCGTGGCCGTGGCCGATAGCGCCGGCTGCCCGTGGTCCTTCACCACGGCCACCACTCGCTGCTTGGCCGCGTCCCGCTCGGACACGGCGCGCGCCGTGCGCACCTCGCCGCTGTGCAGCCCCACGCGGAACAGCGCCGGCTCCGAGCCCGGCACCAGCTCGTACGACAGCCACGCGTTGCGCCCCGCGTCCGCGTCCACCGCCACCACCTTGGCCACCAGGTAGCCGGCCTCGGCCGAGCGCGGCACCACCTCGAACGGCGCCGCCGCCGCAGCCTCTCCCGCCGCCGCCGCGCCACCCGCGCCCGCCGCCGGCCACAGCACCCGCGGCGCGTTGTCGTTGCGGTCCAGCACGAACACGCGCACCGTGGCCGTGGAGCTGCGCGCCGGCGCGCCGCCGTCCTGCGCCCGCACCGCCACCCAGAACTCGCGGCACTGCTCGTAGTCCAAGGAGCGCTGCGCGTACAGCGCGCCGCTCCGCGCCTCCACCGACACGAGCGGCGCCGCGCCCGCCGCGCCCGCGCTGCCGCCCGCCAGCCAGTAGCTCACGCGCCCGTTGGCGCCCGCGTCCGCGTCCCGCGCCTGCACGCGCAGCACCAGCGCGCCCGCCGCGTTGTTCTCCGACACGTACGCGCTGTACGCCGCCTCCTCGAACACCGGCGCGTTGTCGTTCACGTCCGACACCTCCAGCACCAGCTCCCTGCTGCTCCACAGCGCCGGCCTGCCCCGGTCCCGGGCCACCACCGTCACGCGCTGCTCGGACGCCTGCTCGCGGTCCAGCGCGCTCGCCGTCACCACCTTGTACGAGCCGCCCGGCGACGCCACGATCGACAGCGGCGCCTCGCCCGACAGCTCGCACGACACCTGACCGTTCTCGCCGGAGTCTGGGTCGTTCACGTTCAAAAGAGCAACCACGGTGCCCACCGGTGCGTCCTCGGGCACGGGACTTGACAGCGACACAATTGTAATCTCGGGAGCGTTGTCGTTCTCGTCCGTGAGTTCTATCTGCACCTTGCAGTGTGATACCAACCCCCGCCGTCCCTCGCCTGCAAGCCGAAGACATATTTACTCTTCTCCTCGAAATCGAGGGCACCCGCCGTCCTGACCTCCCCGCTTTCCCTATCAACAGCAAACAATGAGCTGATCGTGTCCGGGACATTGCCGAAGGAGTAGGACACCTCTCCATTGGTGCCCGCATCTGCATCCGTCGCCAGCACCTGCAGCACCAGGGACCCCACCGGCAGATTCTCCACCACGCGCGCTTCATAGAGGCTTTTGCTGAACATGGGTGGGTTGTCATTTGCGTCTGTGACGTTGATGCGAACCTGGACAGTTCCAGACCGCGCGGGGTCCCCGGCATCGCTCGCCGTCATGACCAGTTCAAAGGAGCTCTGCTTCTCCCGATCCAGGGCTCTCTCCAGAACCAATTCGGGCTGCTTAGTTCCATCGGGGCTCTCTTTTAAAGCCAGAGAGAAAGTTGGGTTGCTGGTGAGTTGGTAATTCAGCAGCGAATTCCTACCCACGTCAGCATCTCGTGCCGTCTCCAGCGGAAAGCGAGCACCAGGAAGCGTCCATTCACCGATCTCGAGGTCCAGAGCAGCCTTCCTGAACGCCGGGGAGTTGTCATTCACGTCCTCGATCGCCACTTCGACGCGGAAAATGTTCAGCGGGTTGTGCACCACCGCCTCGAAGCTGACAGAACAGGTCGCCGAATCGCCGCACATCTCCTCCCGGTCCAGCCTGTCATTCACGTACAGATTCCCGTTCTCCTCATTCACTGTGAAGTATTTCAGCTGCTTCTTGCCGGAAGACGCCACCTGCAGCTTGCGCGCCGGCAGCTCGTCCGCGCTGAGCCCCAGGTCCCGCGCCAGCGGCCCCACGAGCGAGCCTCTGCCCAGCTCCTCGGGGATGGCGTAGCGGACCCGCTCGGCCGCCGCCCGCCACCACACGCACAGCAGCACCGCGCCCAGCAGCGCTCGCCCGCCGCCCGGCCCGAGCCTCTGCCGCCGCCTCACCGCCATTCTCTGCCGCCACTGAGAGCCGCGCTCCTGCCTCCTGCCGCTGCCCTGCCTCCCTTCAAGCCAGCCGCTCTCGCCGCACCCCGCACGCAGCGCTCCAAGGCAGCGCAGCCAGCCCGCTCGGGCCGCCTCGGACGCCGCTGCTCCCCGCCAAGCGCCGCCTCTCGCCGCCTCGCCGCCTCTTTCCGCCTCTCGCCGCTGCTGCTGGCGGTGCCGCTGCCGCTCTGGCCGGCGCCGGCCGAGCGAGCAGCCTGCGGGGGCAGGACGCTGCGGCGGCGGCGGCTCCAGCGCCGCTCGGCGGCGGCCAACAGCGACACCCGGAGGCGCCGCCGCGCCACTGCAGCCGCCGCACGGCCGCGCTCAAGGGGGCCCGGCTTTGGGCGCGGCTCAGCGCCTGCACCGGCTCTGGGGGCTCTCCGCGACTGCAAACCGCGAGCGCAGAAGCTCTTGCTTAATTCTATTCCAAGGCGTTTCTATCTGAGATGTGCAGTTGGATGCTTTTAGGGCATTCTTTTGAGTTACACTTGACAGTCACAAGCAAATATTACTGACAGGGCAGTAAATTATGGAATTCAGCTGATCTTTATAAAATCACAGAACATATACAAGAGCAATAAACATAAAACAGGGAAGACTTGAGGAGCTGTCTCGCACTTTCTGACATCTTGAATTGTCTCTTTATTATCTGGGATGATTTAATTTGGGATATAGATCGACCTAATGCGATGCAATTACCCCCTATTCCAAAATAGCAGAATAATATATACTCCTCTGTTTCCGACTCATTGAAGTTGTTTTACCTGCATCTCCATATCTGTGTTCATGACAATGGAAAGTGTATAGAAATACTGAGTTCTTCATACAGCTGAACTATGTTTTGAGTTTCCAGCTCAATCTTACATTTAAAAATAATTTAATCTACACCTCTGTCATAAGCAGGAACACTTTCTGCTAGACTTGATCGTTGGAGGCATATCCAGAACTGCTCTGGGCAATATGTACCATATTCTCACAACCCACACTGTAAAGCATTCACCTAATCAGAACCTCCCTTCTCTTAGTTAAAACACTTGTGTGCTGTCTTATGACAACTGGCCCTGGTACAAACAGTTCATTTTCCCTATGAGCTTATTAGTGAATTTAAACAGAAAAAAGCAATACCTTGGAAAGTCTACACACAGATATTTTTCTCCAGCCTTGAAGACCAGAACTCCTTCAGTCCTTCTGCAGATCAGAGATGTTCCAGCCCACAGACTATTTCCATGATCATTCTGGGAACCCTAACATGCCCATTTGGGATATTGGTCCAAGATCTCCATGCAGTCTATTGTCTCACAGAAAGATTTTAGAGGCCATGAAGAACCTCCCTGGACCTGCTGGGCACAGTACTTCTTATGCAGAGCAGGACACAATTTGAGCAGCAGGTGCCCATTCGCAGCTCATGTCCCATCTTATCACACACCAAGAACCCAAAGTACTTCTCTGCAAAGCTGTTCCCTATCCCCTGCTCTCTGCTTAAACTGGGGATTGCTCTAAGCCAGGTGCAGGACCTTGCCCTTTGCCCTGTTCAACTCCATGATGTTTGCACGGGGACACTTCTCCAGCCCATCCCTCCTTGGCATCTCTGCCCTCTCATGAATCAACTCAAATTGGTGTCAGCTGCAAATTGTCTGAAGGTGCACTCAACCCCATTGGCCATGAAGGTACTAAACTGGTTCCTACTGGAAAGTACTGGTCCCAGGAAGGACCCTTGAGGAACAGCACAAGTTACTCATTTCCACCTGCACATGGAGCCAGTGTCTGTAACTCTTCCGAGGTGACTCTCCAGCCTGTTCCTCAGCCATTTCACAGCCTCCACATGATTGCCCAGAATGTTCTTCTGGCTGATGACGTGGGGGACACTGCACACGTTCTCCCACTGGCCCCTGCTCTGTTCATGGAAACCTTGGCTGGCCTGGGTGGCTGCTCTGCACTTGGAGGACTGCAGCACGGATGCTTCTGCACTATTACACTACACACAAAATGTTCCTGGGGGAGCACACATGTGCTTAGGAAACTGTGCCGGGACACAGGGAAGGGGGGGGGGTGGTGGCCCATCCCCCATGGAGGCCACATGGAACGCACATGCTCTTTAGGACAAAGGAGCAGGGGTCTTCTCTGGGAGCCTCCCCTGAGGCTGCGGGGACCAATCAGAGACCTGGGATGGTGATTGACAGCCCAGGAAACCAATTAGAACCCTGTTTTGCTCTTACGAATCACAGGAAAGAAGTCAGTTTTGTGTCTTTTGCGTTCTGTTGGGACAGGGGAGAGGAGCTGTCAGGAGCTCCGGGTCCCAGCATGGGGCCCGGCCCAGGCTGAGCTCCGGGAGGAGGAAGGGCCCATCCCCGGGATGACTCCCGGCCCGGGAAGGCCCCGGGGTGGACTCAGCTCTGGCCCTGGCGGGCCCCAGCTCTGGGATTACCCCGGGGAGGGGGCCCGGCGCAGCCTCGGCCCGGCTCGGCTCGGCTCGGCCCTGCCCGGCCCGGCTCCAGGCCTCGCACAGCGGCAGAAAGAAGTCCAGCCATTTCATCATCTCGTGTGGCTGCGTCTTTTCCAGCATGGCTTCAGCCTGGATCTTTACCGTTTTGGATACAAGTTTAACTTTTAGTGCCTGAATGAGACTTCGGATTTTCCTGAGCTCCCCAGAACAGAAAGCATGAAGCAGGAAGAATTACAGAAGTCAGCAGAAGGAAGACAAGTTCTTATAGAAGGAGAGATGGAAAAGTTCGCCACTGATAAGTAGCTTAAAACCTTTTTCTTGTGGGCTTTAGAGGATCGTGACTTTACTTAAAATTCCTTTAAACTGTAGAATATACTTGGGGAGGTTAAAAGTGCCTGAGAAGAAGACCTTTTTTGCCCTGAGAAATGGGCCTCGGGAAGTAGAGCTCTCTGTCTTTGGGACTGGAATTGGACAGAGATATTTGAGTAGAGAGTGAGATGAAGAGTCTTTTTGTGTTCTCAGCAGCCTGCCTTTAAAATGACACCCCATGTGTTTTTCAGCAACCCATACACAGCTCTGGAAGGACTGTGAAAATGGGAGGAAAAATCATAATTTGTAGTTTCCGGGTGGATGCAGATTATGAGGGTGAGACACCCTCTAGGCCTAAACAAAAAGAAGGGGCTTTTCTCTCTTAAGTGAACTGAAATGATTATTTAAGTGAATAACTGACCGAAGTTGTTTTTCTGTATGTTGCTGGTATGAGGAAAGGGGGAGGAGGGAATAATCTGGAAATCTCATTCTGAATTGTTTTGTGTTGTTAATAAATTTCTGGTTTCCTTTTAAGCTTTAAGCCTGCTTTGTCTTTACTCCTAAACTCGATCCCCAAAGGAAATTAAATATATTAAAATTGGCAACCCCAGTCACACCGTGACAGAAACCTTCCTCTTTACAGCTGGAAACATCACAGCTGTGTGTGGGAACTACACCTGCACTCGGACAATTGGGACAGAGGAGACCTTCCCCAGAAGATCAGATACACTGAAGTTGAGCTCATGAAAACAAGTAAGGCATGAGTTAGAATCATATAAAAATCAACAGATGCAATAACATTGTGGAGGTTTCGCTCTGCAGAAGCAACTCAAATCACACCACACTCCATCAGGCACAGGCTTGTGTTATCTGTGACACATGACGAGCAAGGCAATGAACGAGTTCTTCTCGAGCCTCACACACTGAGCTCCCCTGCCTTCTTTTTCTTCTCTGCCATGCAACTGGAAGGTTTTGCTTGTGTCTCCTCGTTGGTCACATTTATCATGAGATGATAATGCACTACAGGCACACACAGAAGGGAGGTGCATTTCCTCTCTACCATTATGATAAGGAACTGAAGGATTCTAAAGCACACAAATGATAAACAACCATACTAAAAGATAAGTAGTCATCCAATGGAGAATGGCTCATCAAACCATTGGCTTAAAGGGAATCTCCTCCCTGTCATTATCACGTGCTCTTTTCCACCAATATTTAATGTCTACTAAACTCATATTTACATCTATGTGTCCCAACAGTAACAGAACATGAAATCACTCTCATATCTCCTGCCTTCCACTCCAACTGGAACAAGAGCAAGAAAAAATAACACACCACACATTACTAAAAAAAACTAGGTTGTTGATAATAGCAAATATATCCATGTACAGGGTAAATCAAGGAAAACAAAATGCAGAAAAAAACCTGCAGAAAAACAGAAAACATGAATCAGACAAGGCAAAGAAGCATTAAAACATGTGGTCAGAGATGCACAGAGTGAAGTCTTCTAGGCCTGGATTTCAGGCCTTAAAATTCATCCCTGAGAGCACCTGGAAGTCACTGAGATCTCAAGCTGTTAGGGTGCCGTAAAGACTTCCACTGAAGAATAGGAGAGGGGGGATCATTTGGAGAATTGCTCCTCTCCTCAGCAACTTCTTCTACTGCGTGACCTGCCCATCTTCCACAATTATTAAACTGTCATTTTAAATAGCTTCTCATTGGCCTCTTTCACAAGTTAAATCTTCTGATAAATTACACCAGATTCTCTTATTGCTTCTGCTTCTTATTCTTCCTATTCCCCACACATCACTTCTTACCTAGGTGGCTGAAGGAAAGATTTTCTGAAAAACAACAGCCCCTGTTTCAAATTTAAAAGTACTGAAAAGTACAGTGAAAAGGAGCTGCAAACTTTGGGAAAACAAAGGCCTGAATCAAAGTGGAATTACAACTCTGAAGAAGCTCTACATCACAATGTTGCATAGAGATACAGATGGATAATGGAGGTTTCACATAGGATTAATTAGCAGTTCTAGACAAGAATTAGGGTTCTACATGAACAGTTACTGTGGAAAATGTTATGGATGAAGAACTGTCATTGTCTTTAGTGAGAGAGAAACCAGGATCAGAACAGAACAGAAATGGCACTGGCCTTGGCACCAAGCATGAAGTCAAACCATTTCTCAGCTAAACCCACACTGAGTCACCAATTTTCCTGACACAGAACTGAGCTCTCACCCTCCTCACTCTGCATTCACAGCCTTTAGTTTCACCATCAAGATATACCAAATGTTGCGTTGTATGTTGGCCATAGAGAAAACAACACCTTGGGGAAACATATATTTCTGAAGTGGTATTTGTTTAATGAAATATGGAAGGTCAGGCAGGGTGGGGCTCTGAGCAACCTGGTCTGGTGGAAGATGTCCCTGCCCATGGCAGGGCAGTTGGAACAAGATGATCTTTAAGGTCCTTTTCAACACAAACCATTCCATGATCCTGTGTTTCCATGAATCTATGATTACATGTACAGCTTTGAGATATGGATGAGAGATTCTCTACGTATGGGATAATTACCCTTTGGAGTTTACAGCGTTGACCATGAGGGTCAACTTCACTCCTTGAAAAAAATCAAAGCGAGCAAACAAACAAACAAACCAACCAATCCAAACCAAACCTCAAAAAAACCCCTACATCAACTCGGTCAAGGATGGGAAAACACCGAAGAGTATCAATCATGGCATCACATTTCAGATTGTGCCAACTCTAGTGTACACACAACACAGGAAACTCTATTGTAACTGATACACAGGAGGCCTCACACACGAGCTCAACACATAAAACCCATACAATCATTTCTTTGCATAGGAAGATAAAGAAAAAGCTTGGAACCACAGCTGTGGGCTTCATCTAACTAGTCTAGGAAAAAGAGACACCTTCCATTCATTTTGAGCTATATCACAGTGAAATCCAGCACCAGCCCTGGCTCTGGATAGACAGACTTCTTCTCTCTGCCCAAACATAACATGAAAGCAAATTTTGCATACAAACGTCTTTCAAAGAAAAGCTGTGTGCAAAGCTTCTCAGATCCAAAGCATCACAGCTAAGATTATTCTGTTCCTCTCCATTATTTAAACAAGTCTAAAATGTTTTACAGACCATAAATTATTACCAGCTATGTCACAGACCCAGCCATACAAGCATCAGCTCAAAGGCAACATCCCCATTCTTCAGCACATGGACTCCTCACAACATGTGTGACTGCCTCTCTTGAAGCAAAAACTATGGAACCCAAACTAGGCCATTTCAGTCCAAACTACACAGTATAAAATCGTAAGACTCCTCCTGACTCATCTTCACAAGGCCAGCAACAGGCCTGAGGATGAACAAAACACATGCCAGGTCTCCACCAGTGCCCCCTCACACACCACATCCCCAAAACTCCCCCCTAACCCTTCACAGCTCACATGGTTATCACAGATCTTCAGAATTTACAGAGACTCCACCAAAAGGAAAGTTTCTCAGGCAGTATCTCCTTACTATGAATATTTGATTTCTTGCCCTAGCCATGCGACAAGTAAAAGCATTTATTACAGAGACATTTTAGAGAAAAATTTATATGAAAGTTTCTGTATTTTCACCTACAAAAAGGAAAGAACCACCTTCAGATCATCAGAAGAGTGAGATAGAAAATTAACACCTGCAAAATTGAAGAGCTCACAACACTCTTCTGGGTTACATAAATCAGAGTAGATGATCAATAACATTGTTTATAGGCACTGAAGACATCACTTGTTCCTCCCATACTGCATCTTCTCTAAGTACAAAATTATGCTGTGAAGTTACATAATTCTGATGACACGCAAATACTTACTAAGAATCTTACACAATTCTCCATGCTGCTGGAGTACTGATCTTCTAGACAATTACTTTGGGAAGAAAAACCTCACATTGCTTCATACGAGAGATAGGAACTGGACAGGGAACAGACGAAAGCATCGCTTGAGTCTTTCAGCAGACACTCACACACAGCTCACAGGATTCAAATTTCCAGCCCTTCACATTGTTCATAGTGTTCCTTCAGCCATACATACTAAAAACGTGTCACAGTGGAGGCCATGTTCTCCAGACCATTTTTCTTCCCACCACATATTCCACACAGATATCTTTACACCTCTGTGCCATGGAAGCCACATTTTCCTGCTCACTGAAATTCTCTGAAGAGATTTCACAGGTCTGAAAGGAAAAGCTGAGCAGCCTTCCAAGAGAGACTGAGTCAGGGAGTAGTTGCACTGGGGGAATTCAGGCAAACTTATATCTCTCACTGCAACTTGAATCTGCCCCTTCCCATCCAGGCAATTCTCTTGCCATGCTAAATATTTTATAGCCAAGGCTCATCCAGCTCCCTCTGACATTGCTCCTCCATAAAAATAAAAAGAAGATAAAGCAGTTCTGCCATTTCCTCCTCCACCTGCAGCCACCCACAGGCTTTTCAAAGAGTCACAACTGCAGGAGGATCCCTTATCACCTTCACAACAGGCAAACAGAAATCATCAAGCACCACTTGTTACCAGGCCCAATGCTCTGTTGGGGACAAAGATCAAAGCATGGATGATGCAAATACCTTTCCTGCTGATCTCCACTATGTATCCTGCAGAACGATAAAGGCTGAGAACCACATGCAGAGAAGTTCCACACAAAACCATCAGCATTTTTTTGATACATTCGACCTACTTAACCACATGTGATGGTGACAAGACACATAAGACTGCCAAAAAGACGAACTTCTAAAGAATGAGATAGATCAAATCAGAAGATCTTATAGTAACAGGAACACAGATTCTACACAGCATAGGTGACATACCGGAAAGGTACCTGGAACCTGATCAATACACAAACCTCTGATCTAATAAAGAGTCTGCCAAATGCAGCCTTCTCCCTCCTTCCTACTTCACTAACTGCAAGGCTAAGGATCGATCCCAAGAACAACAGCAAAGGGCACTAGCCTTCAGAATGTTACCACGCTTTTGCACAGAATCTCCAATGCAGGCCAAAGATTACGGCAGGGAAAGAGAAGGGGAGCTTACAGGAAAGCGTCGTGGAGAAAATTCGAGCAGAGAAACTCACCGAAGGAGCAGCGGGATCCAAGGGAGGGCGCCGGCAGGGTCCTCGTCCCCGAGCAGCGGCGCGGGCTCGTCGGGCAGCGGGCGGGCCGGGAGGGTGTCGCAGCAGCTGCCGCTGGCCGAGAAGCGCAGCTGGCTCTTGCGCGAGTCGGCCGTGAGCGACACGTCGTGCGAGTAGGACTGCAGGAAGGCGCGCACGCCGTCGATGCCCACGAAGTGCGAGACGGGCACGCCGCGCAAGGCGCCGCTGGAGGGCGGCAGCAGCTGCTGGCGGCGCCAGCGGCGCAGGCGCAGCGCCAGCAGCAGCAGCAGGAAGGCGACGAAGAGGCAGGAGACGGCGGCCACGGCCAGCACGAGCCAGCGCGTCAGGCTCACGGCCGGCTCGCCCGGCGCCGCCGCCTCGTCGGCCGCGCTGCCCAGCTCGGCCAGCAGCTCGGCCACGCTCTCGGCCAGCACCACGCTCAGCGTGGCCGTGGCCGACAGCGCCGGCCGCCCGTGGTCCTTCACCACCACCACCAGGCTCTGCCGCGCCGCGTCGCGGGCCAGCGGCGAGCGCGCCGTGCGCACCTCGCCGCTGTGCAGCCCCACGCGGAACAGCCCCGGCTCCGTGGCCTTGGCCAGCTCGTACGACAGCCACGCGTTCTGGCCCGCGTCCGCGTCCACCGCCACCACCTTGGCCACCAGCGCGCCCGCCTCCGACCAGCGCGGCGCCAGCTCCACGCCCGACCACGCGGCGCCCGAGCCCGAGCGCGGCGCGCCCGCCGGCGGGTACAGCACCTGCGGCGCGTTGTCGTTCTCGTCCACGATCTGCAGCAGCACCGACACGTTGCTGCTCAGCGCCGGCGCGCCGCCGTCCTCCGCACGCACCCACAGCCGCAGCTCGCGCACCTGCTCGTAGTCCAAGGAGCGCAGCGCGTACAGCGCGCCCGTCTCCGCCTGCACCGACACGTACGACGACAGCGGCGCGCCCCGCACCCGCCCCTCCGACAGCCGGTACCGCACGCGCGCGTTCTGCCCCCAGTCCGCGTCCGTCGCGCGCACCGTCAGCACCAGCGCGCCCGCCGCGTTGTTCTCCGCCAGCCGCGCGCTGTAGCGCTCCTCCGCGAACACCGGCGCGTTGTCGTTCACGTCCAGCACCCGCAGCGCCAGCACCGCGCTGCTCTGCAGCGACGGCGACCCGCCGTCGGCCGCGCGCACCGTCACGTTGTACTCCGACACCTGCTCTCGGTCCAGCTCTCTCGCTGTCACCACGCGATAGTAATCGTCAAAAGTCTTCTCCATCCGGAACGGGACATCTCCGTCAAGCGAGCAGCGCACCTCGCCATTGGCCCCTGAGTCTGGGTCCTGGACGTGCAGCAGGGCCACGACAGTTCCCGGCGACGCATCCTCAGATATCTCGCTTAGCGCCGACGACACTGTGAGTTCGGGGGCGTTGTCATTCACATCTTTTACGGTAACCACAACTTTGGCTGTGTCAGAAAGGCCTCCCCCATCATGTGCCTGAACATCCATTTCGTAGGAATACCCTTCCTCGAAGTCCAGGCTCCGTAAAAGGCTGACATCTCCCGTGTCGCAGTGTAACTCGAAAATCTGCGAGGCTTTCTCTGTTATTTTCTGAATCGAGTATTTCACGTGTCCGTAAGGCCCGTCGTCGGCGTCGGTGGCCGTGACGGTGACGAGAGTGGAGCCCACGGGCATGTCCTCGGGCACACGCACCGTGTACTCCGCCTGGCTGAACACGGGCGCGTTGTCGTTCGCGTCCAGCACCGTCACTCGGATCCGAGCCGTGCCCGTCCGTGCCGGATCGCCGCCGTCCATCGCCCTCAGCACCAGCTCGTGAAACGCCGCCTCCTCGCGGTCCAGCGCCTTCGCCAGCACCAGCTCGGGACGCTGATCGCCGCCGGGGCCCGCCTGCACGGCCAGCGAGAAGTGCTCGTCACCGCTCAGCTCGTAGCTCTGCAGGGAATTCCGGCCTGAGTCAGGATCGTGAGCCTCGGCCAGGGGAAACCGGGACCCCGGAGCTCTCGTCTCGCTCACTCTCAACTCTTTTTCTGTCTCTCTGAAGCTGGGGGCGTTGTCGTTAATGTCCGTGATTTCCACCTGGATTCCGTAAACCTGCATCTGTCCCTTCACTATCAGCTCACAGCGCAGCACGCATTGCTGCACACGCTCGCACAGCTGCTCTCTGTCGATCCTCTCGGCCGTCACTAAATGTCCCGTCTTCCCGTGCAGAGCGAAATACTGCGTCCTACCTTTCTCTAAGATATGAACGCCGCGCTCGATCAGCTCCGGCAGCTGCAGCCCCAGGTCCTTGGCCACGTCGCCGACGAACGAGCCCTTGGGCATCTCCTCGGGCACCGAGTAGCGCAGCTGCCCCCACGCCGCCTCCCACGCCGCCAGCAGCATCACCCAGAGCAGAGCTCGCTGCCGCCGGCCCCAGCGCCTCCCCGCCGCGCACATCTCCACCGCCGCACCACAACGCCGCCGGTCCAGCTCCCGCTGACACTCAGTTCTCTCAGCTTCTGCACGGTGCGCAGCCGCCGGTTCCACCTCCTGGGTGCAGAATGGGTCAGCACCGCAGGGGCGATCGGACCGCAGGGTCGGACAGGGAGCGACAAACCGACCGAGCCGTTCCGCAGCGGGCGGGGCTGCAGCGCTCCGAGCTTCCTCTCGCTCCTCTCGGTCAACAGCGGCGCCCGCAGCCTCCTCCCGGCACTGCAGCACCGAGCGCTGTGATCCTGCCTTGCTACATCCTGGGAAAAGTCGCCACGGAGGCGTCGCTTTTCGTCCAGCACCGATCCCCTACCCCTGCATTTCTCTAGCCGATGTCTGCATTGATCCTCCAGGGGATCACGATCGGGAGGAAGGCAGAGGCATTCCCTGTGCGTGGTTCTTTAACGACACGGAAAACTAACCACTTACTAATTCCATTATATGTAAATTGAAACATATTTTTCCTATTTTACCCTTTACCTTTTTGTTAGTCTTCCCCTTCTTGTTTAAAAGCATCTACAACTATAGTCTCAGAGAGAAAACGGGAAGATACCACATCCCGAAAAAAGAGAGCTGTCAGCTTCAATAACACAAGCGGGACGTGAACAATTGCGTGCTTCTAAAATTCAGGGACCTAATTGCTACACGATTGAATTACACGTAAAAATAAAGCTGCAGCTTAATCTCTCAAAGGAAAGCTTAACTCTCCAAATCATTGATATCACTTCCTAAGATAAACCGAATGTTTCCTTAGTACATACAGATTTGCATTTCATCAAGGCATTCTAGTTTTTTTTTTTTTTTTTTTTTTTTTCTGAAATCATTGTGATTCTGAAAGCATTGAAGACCGTAAGAGAACTATTCAGGTAAGTATTTCTGAATCGCGTTGCTACGATATGATTTCAAGAAAAGAATTCTAGAAACACAGAACAAAGTACAGCTCTTGAATCTGTGCTGACCACTAAACAATGTGCAAACGATTCAAGTGCCTGAATCGTCGTCTGGTCAATCTCCCTGATATGTGACCCCTTCGTATCTCAGTTGTCCATTCAAGTAAACAGAATTGTAAATATTTGCTGCTCTCCACATACCCGAGTTAACCTAGATCCCCCAAACTCGCTATGTAAAGAACATAGAGAAAAAGTCTCTGAAACAGAAATAATTCAAAACTCTCACCAGTTCACGACATAAAGCTCATGAAGGGCAAAACAGAACGACCTGCCAGCATAAATGAAGCCACCTAGTCCCACTACTGTAATCCCCCAGAAAATGGGCAACAATCTCTTGGTTCCCTAAGTTTGGAGAAGAGAACTGTCCACATTCGTCTCCTTTCTAAATCTAATAGAGACAGAAAAAGTTTATGGAACAGGTTTGCATAAAGCTCTACACGAGTTCTAACCACACCCTTTCTGAACAAATCAGTCAGAAAGGAAAAAGCTCCAACAACAAGCAACAACAGTGCTTTATTTTCTCCTCGACTCCGTCATGAAGACTCAGCCATTCTCCTTCCACAGAATATAAACCTGCTTACAATACCTAAAACATATTCCAATTTTTAGACTTCAAGTGTTGAAGACAAAACCTCGCTGCTGAAATTGAAACTTTGAACACAGAGGAATCAAGTTTATCAACCTCTCCTCCATGCATAGACTCCGGGATAGACCCGTCCTCATTTTCATCCACCCCGAGCCAGGAAAGTGTAACTCACAAGCACAAGACACAGGGAAACATGGAAAACCACGGATACTACCACAAAGGGGAATTATATTCAAAGCAACTCAGCTGCAGCTTTTACCGAAGAGAAATCAAAAATTTCCGGGGTTAAGTAGAGACATATATGAGGACTCCCAACTGACACCACCCAGAGAAAACCAGGGTTAAAGGGACAACCTTCCGAAAAGCTGTAAATAAAGAAGGAGTTAACGCTTTACAGACCTGCGGTTCGTCGGGATTGGCAGTCACCTCTCCCTCGACACAGCTGCAGTTCGGGTCCGGCTTCTCGCAGGAATCTCCGCCCAGAAGCTCCTCCGCCGACAGCACGGGCACCGGCGGCGGCGGCCAAGCGGCCTCGGGCACGGCGCGGGCCGGCGCCGCCACGCACAGGTTGTAGGAGTAGGGCAAGGTGCCCTCGCAGAAGTCGGCCGGGAAGGCGGCGCCGGCCAGCGAGAAGCGCTGCGCGCCCAGGCAGCGCAGCACGGCGGGCGGCCCGGCCCGGCGCAGCCGCGCCAGCACGGCCAGCGCCACGCTCAGCACCAAGAGCGCCGACAGCAGCGCCAGCGCCAGCACCAGGTAGAACTGCAGCTCGGCCGCCGCCGCCGCCGCCTCGGCGCCCGCCGGCCGCTCGCTCAGCTCCGGCAGCGCCTCCTGCAAGCTCTCGGCCAGCACCACGTGCAGCGTGGCCGTGGCCGACAGCGCCGGCTGCCCGTGGTCCTTCACCACGGCCACCACTCGCTGCTTGGCCGCGTCCCGCTCGGACACGGCGCGCGCCGTGCGCACCTCGCCGCTGTGCAGCCCCACGCGGAACAGCGCCGGCTCCGAGCCCGGCACCAGCTCGTACGACAGCCACGCGTTGCGCCCCGCGTCCGCGTCCACCGCCACCACCTTGGCCACCAGGTAGCCGGCCTCGGCCGAGCGCGGCACCACCTCGAACGGGCGCCGCCGCCGCCGCCGCAGCCTCTCCGCCGCCGCCGCCGCGCCACCCGCGCCCGCCGCCGGCCACAGCACCCGCGGCGCGTTGTCGTTGCGGTCCAGCACGAACACGCGCACCGTGGCCGTGGAGCTGCGCGCCGGCGCGCCGCCGTCCTGCGCCCGCACCGCCACCCAGAACTCGCGGCACTGCTCGTAGTCCAAGGAGCGCTGCGCGTACAGCGCGCCGCTCCGCGCCTCCACCGACACGAGCGGCGCCGCGCCCGCCGCGCCCGCGCTGCCGCCCGCCAGCCAGTAGCTCACGCGCCCGTTGGCGCCCGCGTCCGCGTCCCGCGCCTGCACGCGCAGCACCAGCGCGCCCGCCGCGTTGTTCTCCGGCACGTACGCGCTGTACGCCGCCTCCTCGAACACCGGCGCGTTGTCGTTCACGTCCGACACCTCCAGCACCAGCTCCCTGCTGCTCCACAGCGCCGGCCTGCCCCGGTCCCGGGCCACCACCGTCACGCGCTGCTCGGACGCCTGCTCGCGGTCCAGCGCGCTCGCCGTCACCACCTTGTACGAGCCGCCCGGCGACGCCACGATCGACAGCGGCGCCTCGCCCGACAGCTCGCACGACACCTGACCGTTCTCGCCCGAGTCCAGGTCGTGCACCTTCAGCAGGGCGACTACGGTGCCGACCGGCGCATCCTCGGGCACTGGATTCGACAAGGAGAGTACCGTGACCTCCGGTGGGTTGTCGTTCACGTCCAGCACAGCCACGTCGACCTTGCAGTGCGACACCATACCGCCTCCGTCCCTTGCCTCCACCAACAGCGTGTAACCTCGAGTCTCTTCGAAATCCAGTTGCTCTTTCAGAGTTATTGTCCCAGTCTCCGCATCCATTATGAATTTCTGAAGCAGCTTGGCCGGCATTTCTCCGAAGCCGTAGGTGATGCGGGCGTTGGTGCCGGCATCAGCATCGGAGGCAGAGACGTTCAGCACCGTCGATCCCGGGGCAGCGTCCTCGCGCAGGCTGACGCGGTACCGGTCCCGCGCAAACACGGGTGGGTTGTCATTGGCGTCCGTGACGTTGATCCACAGCTGGGCGGTGCCAGTCCGGGGTGGGTCTCCGCCATCCAGCGCCGTCAACACCATCCTCAGGCTCGGTTCACTCTCTCGGTCCAGCCCGTGGCGAAGCACCAGCTCTGCGAATTTGCTGCCGTCCTGGGTGTCCTTCACCTCCACCGCAAAATACTTGTTGGTCTCTAGCTCGTAGCCTTGCAGCGAGTTACTGCCTACATCGGCGTCGTCAGCCATTCCCACAGCAAAACGGGCCCCGAGAGAAGTCAACTCGTTAATCTCCAGCTGAAATTTGTCTCGCCGAAAACGCGGCGCATTATCATTCACGTCCTGGATTTCCACTTCGACGTGGAAAATGTTCAGCGGGTTGTGCACCAGCGCCTCGAAGCTGACAGAACAGGTCGCCGACTCGCCGCACATCTCCTCCCGGTCCAGCCTCTCGTTCACGTACAGGTTCCCGTTCTCCTCATTCACTGTGAAGTATTGCTTCTCCTCGCTCAGCCGCAGCTTGCGCGCCGGCAGCTCGTCCGCGCTGAGCCCCAGGTCCCGCGCCAGCGGCCCCACGAGCGAGCCTCTGCCCAGCTCCTCGGGGATGGCGTAGCGGACCCGCTCGGCCGCCGCCCGCCACCACACGCACAGCAGCACCGCGCCCAGCAGCGCTCGCCCGCCGCCCGGCCCGAGCCTCTGCCGCCGCCTCACCGCCATTCTCTGCCGCCACTGAGAGCCGCGCTCCTGCCTCCTGCCGCTGCCCTGCCTCCCTTCAAGCCAGCCGCTCTCGCCGCACCCCGCACGCAGCGCTCCAAGGCAGCGCAGCCAGCCCGCTCGGGCCGCCTCGGACGCCGCTGCTCCCCGCCAAGCGCCGCCTCTCGCCGCCTCTTGCCGCCTCTCGCCGCTGCTGCTGGCGGTGCCGCTGCCGCTCTGGCCGGCGCCGGCCGAGCGAGCAGCCTGCGGGGGCAGGACGCTGCGGCGGCGGCGGCTCCAGCGCCGCTCGGCGGCGGCCAACAGCGACACCCGGAGGCGCCGCCGCGCCACTGCAGCCGCCGCACGCCCGCGCTCAAGGGGGCCCGGCTTTGGGCGCGGCTCAGCGCATTAACGTCATTTCAAATGCCTTTAAAGCTTAGCTGCGCTCTTCAATAATTTTTTATCTTTTTGAGTAGCAATGAACATTTCCACATAAGATCAGACACGCTGAGGTTGAGCTTATGGGAACAGAGAAGAGTTAAATATATGGAAATGTACTGACCAGGTGCTACAACATTTTTTAGGACACACTAATTAAGCAAAAGCAATTCCAATTGCATGGCACTCCATCAGGCACAAGCATGCGTTATGTATTATGTACAACAAGCAAGGCAAATTAACTTTTTTTCCCCTATACTCTTATATACAGCGGTCTCCTTTCTTCTCTCCAATGCTGCACAGCTCTTTTTTCACTACTGCCCCTTAACATCACTGGCAAAATTTATCACGAGGGAATAAAGCACCATGATCGCATCAAGAAGATAGGAAAATTTATCTGCTCGCCAGCATTCTGAGAAGAAACTTAAGGATTCAAAACACATGAATGATAAACAACCAAACTAAAAGATTAGCAGTCATCCAACAGAGAAAGGCTTTTCTCACTAATGGCTCAGAGGAATTCTCCTGCCCGCTTTTATCACTTACAGTGTTCCATAGAGATACTGCTAAGGTGATGTTTACCTCCCTTCTCCCAGACAACAACAGAACTCAAAGGTACCTTCAGATCTCCTGCCTTTCACACCTGCTGTAGCATGAACAAGAGGTACTAATACAGGATGCATTGCTGAATGAGGCAAGGCTGCTAATTTCAAGGAAACCTTCACAAAAAGAAAGCCAAGAATCAAACAACACCAAAACCAAACCAAAACAAAAAAACAACAAAAAAAACAAAAACAAAAACACAAAACCCCCCAAAAAACCCCTCATATATCAAACAAGCAAGGCAACAAAACATTAGAAGACAAGGAGCAATTAGAGAAATCAACCAGAAAATCTTCTTGGTCTTCACAGTGGGCATTGGAATTCACTTCTGTGAACACCTGGAAGTCACTGAGGCCTCCAGGTGCAAGTGCAGCCCCAAAGTCTTACACTGAAATGTGTAGTAGTGGAGTTTATTACAAAAATAGTCATCAGCTCTCAGCAATTCTATTGTGTCACCTCCCAAAAATATGAAATATCTGAAGCCTCTTTCTCAACTTCAGCCTTCAAAGAAATTCAAACAGATTTATTTTTTCATTTTCCTTTGTATTCCTCTCACACTAAATTCTGTCCTTGCTGCTTGAATTAGGTATTTGCTGGCAAACCAGTCATAATTTCAAAAAACGGAATCACTGACCAGAAATGAATAAAGACCAAGAACTGGAAGTCTAATCACACCTATGAGGACACATTAGATCTCTGTATTCCTGGGAGTTAGCAATGAATAATGAAATTCTCATACAGGAATTATAAGCCATCCTACACAATGAACATGGCTCCACCTGCACGGTCCTTATGGAAATACTTTACTACTGGAGGACTGGCATTGTCTTTAAGGACAGGCCTACCAGGATCAATGAAAACAGCATAGACTTCAGCACTGACCTTGGCATGAGGCCTGAAACCAAACCATTTTCCAGCCAAAGTCACACCAACCCATCGATTTTATGCATTCAAATTCAGGCTCTGCATTCAAAGCATTGTTTTTGCATTGTGGACAACACCCAGCTTCTAACCACATACCAGCCACAAGGAAAAGTCCATTTTATTCAGTCCCATTTGAGAGAAACATAAATTTAGCTCATGTCCACCTTCATGATATGGATAAGAACTGCTCTCCCACCCTGATAAGCCCATCTTTTGGTGTTTCATACAATCACAGAATCATCAGAGTTGGAACAAACCTTCAAAATAACCTAGTCCAGACCAGCACCACCATAATCACCCTTGAACAATATCTCCAAGCACCTCATGCAGGAGCCTCTCAAACACTTCCACAGACAGTGACTCCACCTCTCTGGCCAAGTTACTCCAATGCCTGACCAGTCTTTTGAGAAAAATATTCAAATATCTGATCTGAAATTCCCCTGGCACAAATCAAGGCCATTTCCTCTTGGCCTTTCACTTGAGCCATGAAAGAAGAGACCAAACCCACCTCACTCCAACCTCCATTAAAGTAGTTACAGAGAGCAATGAGGTTCTCCCTGAGCACCCCTTTTTCCAGACTAAACAACTCCTGCTCTCCTCACAAGCTTCACCAGCTTTTATTTGTTTGCCGGATTGCCAGCCACGATGAGGTCCTGCTTTGCTTCTTCACAAGAAACAAACAAATAAAACATTAAAACATTGAGAAACCATCAGAAAAGCATGAACCATAGATTCACATTGTACACCGTTTCAGCTGTCCTAGATACATAAAGGAAATGAGCTGGTAAGGTGTATTCAGGATGCTCACATCATACACGCCATATACAGTCATATCTTAGACATTCAAAACAAAAAAGGTTACAGCCACAGCTTTGGGCCTTGTCTAAAATGCAGGACAAACTGCACCTTGACACCTTTCTTTGAGCCACTTCACCCTCCTGCACAGGCCCTGTCTCTGGACAGAGGAAACTCTTTCCCCACTCCAAACACCACACAAAAGGAAAGTTAAGTCTGCAAGCAAATTTTGTTGAAAGAAAAGCTGCACACACAACTTCTTAGATCCCAAGCATCACAACAAAGATTATTCTGTTCCTCTCAATACTTTGAAGAAATGTAAAATGCTATAAAGACCATAAGATATTACCAGCTCTATTAAAGGTCCAGTCATCAGAGTATCAGCTCAAAGAAAACATCACACATGAGCTCTCTGAAGGTTGTGTGACTTCATCACTCTTAATGCAAAAGAATGCTGAACCCAAAACTAGGCCATTTGAGTGCAAACCACTCAATGTAAAAAAATTCTTCTCCAGAGTTATTTTCAGAAAGCCAGGTTTAATCAACAGAACATACACCATGTTTCCACCAGTGCCCCCTCACACAGAGCACTCCCAACCATCCCCTCAGACTCACAGCTCCACAGATGTTACCACACATCTTCAAACCTGGCAGAGACACTCCATCAAAGGAAAAGCTGCTCAGAAGTCTCCTTACCTGGGTAATATTTGGCTAATATATGGCTAATATTTGACTGTTCACTGTGTGTGTGCACATGCAAGAGCATTTACTACAGAGATATGTTAGAGCAACGCCTATGAAAGTCTTTTTATAACTGCAAACATGAAACGCATGTACAGAACAGCCAGGCAAATACAACAGACACGATCTTCCACACACTTGCAGAGAGCAAGAACCATCTTCAGATCATCAGAGAGCAAGGAAGGAAACAAAGAGCTACAGAAAGGAAGGGATCGTGACACATCCTTCTTGATCATGTAACTAAGAATAGGTAATTAATAGAGGTGTTTATAAGCAGTGAATGCACCGACTGCTCTTCCCAAAGCTCCCACATAACCTTGGTTATGGGCACATAATAAATCTGTTGAATCACACAGTTATGACCACCTGCAAACACACACAAATATTCCCAGGGAATTCCATAGGGCTGCAATTACATGTCTTTTTACCATATATTTAAGGACCAGGACACCACATTGAGTGATATTACGGGTGAGTAATGGAAAGATAAATGAGAAAAGCATTCCCTTCTGACCTTCAGCAGATCCTCATTTAGAACTACTGGACTCAAATCTCCAATCCTACACAATACCCAGGCTGGTCTTTAACCCGTCTAATTCACATGCACATGACAGATAAGGCCCAGTTTCCCAGATCAGTTCTTTTCATACCACCAACTTCACACAGGTACCTTCACATCTCTGTATAGAGGAAGCTTCATTTCTCTGCTCACTGCTTTTCTGTGAAGAAACCTCAGACTGCTAAAAGGAAGAGAAGAACAGTGCTCCAGGAGAAGCTGGATAAGTGAATGTCTGTATGGGGACAATCACTCTCTCTCCTTATGTCTAACTCTATACCTTGAATCCTTCCCTTCCCACTCCCGCCAAGGCTCATGCCATGACCTGCATTTTACAGCCAAGACACACCCAGTTCAACTTGACTTAGGACGGCCTTTAAAGACAGAAACCAACAAAGTGCCTCTGCCATTTCTGTCTGTATTATTTCCTCCTCCACATACAGACCCCCACCTGTGGGGGGCTTTCAAGAGGACCCTTCATCTTCCTAACAGTCACACAGACATCATCAAGGGAGGAGCTGCACCAGGCCCATTCTCCTCCAGGGTCAGACACAGATATTTCCTACTAACCTTCATTCACACATAAAGGCTGAGAAGTGTACAAACGATGAGGAGCAAAGTTATACTCAGAGGTGTCGAGATTACAATATAGAGACTCTCACCGCAATAAAGTGTATGTAGGCATGGGAAAGACACCTAAAGCAAGGAGGAACCAAAACTACAGCTTGCTACTTAAGCAAGCCATCCATTCAAAACAGCTAATACTGAAATGGTCATGGGTATTACACATCAAATGGCACAGAAACAACTTGGCACCTGATGAATGCAAACAGATGGACAGGACCTTCTGACTACCAGAAGCATCACAACCTCTACCTCCCCATCCACCCGGAAAGCAGAGCGCCGAACATTCCTCCCCTGCCTGCAGAGACAGACACCAGAACAGAACGCGTCAATGAGCTAAGAAGCTTTGCTATCCTTACCAGGAGACCGCCCCACAGAGGACAAAGAACACGCGAAGAAAGAAGAGGAGAGCAAAAACAGAAAAGGTCACGAAGGCTGTCCTGTCTCAGGAACTCACCGAGGGAGCGGCGGGATCCACGGCGAGGGCGCCGGCAGGGTCCTCGTCCCCGAGCAGCGGCGCGGGCTCGTCGGGCAGCGGGCGGGCCGGGAGGGTGTCGCAGCAGCTGCCGCTGGCCGAGAAGCGCAGCTGGCTCTTGCGCGAGTCGGCCGTGAGCGACACGTCGTGCGAGTAGGACTGCAGGAAGGCGCGCACGCCGTCGATGCCCACGAAGTGCGAGACGGGCACGCCGCGCAAGGCGCCGCTGGCGGGCGGCAGCAGCTGCTGGCGGCGCCAGCGGCGCAGGCGCAGCGCCAGCAGCAGCAGCAGGAAGGCGACGAAGAGGCAGGAGACGGCGGCCACGGCCAGCACGAGCCAGCGCGTCAGGCTCACGGCCGGCTCGCCCGGCGCCGCCGCCTCGTCGGCCGCGCTGCCCAGCTCGGCCAGCAGCTCGGCCACGCTCTCGGCCAGCACCACGCTCAGCGTGGCCGTGGCCGACAGCGCCGGCCGCCCGTGGTCCTTCACCACCACCACCAGGCTCTGCCGCGCCGCGTCGCGGGCCAGCGGCGAGCGCGCCGTGCGCACCTCGCCGCTGTGCAGCCCCACGCGGAACAGCCCCGGCTCCGTGGCCTTGGCCAGCTCGTACGACAGCCACGCGTTCTGGCCCGCGTCCGCGTCCACCGCCACCACCTTGGCCACCAGCGCGCCCGCCTCCGACCAGCGCGGCGCCAGCTCCACGCCCGACCACGCGGCGCCCGAGCCCGAGCGCGGCGCGCCCGCCGGCGGGTACAGCACCTGCGGCGCGTTGTCGTTCTCGTCCACGATCTGCAGCAGCACCGACACGTTGCTGCTCAGCGCCGGCGCGCCGCCGTCCTCCGCACGCACCCACAGCCGCAGCTCGCACCTGCTCGTAGTCCAAGGAGCGCAGCGCGTACAGCGCGCCCGTCTCCGCCTGCACCGACACGTACGACGACAGCGGCGCGCCCGCACCCGCCCCCTCCGACAGCCGGTACCGCACGCGCGCGTTCTGCCCCCAGTCCGCGTCCGTCGCGCGCACCGTCAGCACCAGCGCGCCCGCCGCGTTGTTCTCCGCCAGCCGCGCGCTGTAGCGCTCCTCCGCGAACACCGGCGCGTTGTCGTTCACGTCCAGCACCCGCAGCGCCAGCACCGCGCTGCTCTGCAGCGACGGCGACCCGCCGTCGGCCGCGCGCACCGTCACGTTGTACTCCGACACCTGCTCTCGGTCCAGCTCTCTCGCTGTCACCACGCGATAGTAATCTTCAAAGGATTTTGTCTCCCGAGCAGCCCCGTCGTCGCTGTGACACGGCGCGTGACGGTCGCGTTAGCCCGGCGACGTCCGCCGGCATCCCGCCCTTCCCTCCGCCGCTCGAAACGGCGCGTCGTCCGTCCAGCCCGCACTGACCGACGCTGATCGCCGGCGGGCGCCGCCGCCGCCAGCGGATGCTCAGCACCAGCTCGGACGCCGCCGAATTCCGGTCCGCGGCTCGCCAGCACCGCGGAGGATCGCCCCGGGGCGCTCCGCTCCTGCTCGGCCGCCTTGAAACTCGTGCGTTGTCGAGTCGTGTCTGCAGGGATTCCGTCCCGTTCGCCTCCACTTGCGCTCAGCCAGACGATTTCTCCGCCGCCCGGAGCTGTCGTTCTCGCCGTACTAAATTCCCTGTCTTCTCTGCAAGAAGGTGATGCTTTTTTAATGGGATTTCCCTTCGATCACCGGTACCTGCATCGCTCCTCCACTTCGCTCCAGCAGCACCATTGGTGCATCTCTCGGCACAGCTGCTCCTGCCGTCCTCTCACCGCCAGGCATCACCTAGACAGTCCGTCTTCCCGGCCCCAGAGCCCGACCGCAGTCCTTTCTCTCGGAACACGCGGCTGCTCCCGCGGGTGACGCACGACGCTTTCCGCTACTGCGCCGCACAGGTCCCTTGCCCGTTCGCCACACGGACGCCTTGGGCACCCTCGCGCACACGGCAGGCCGAGCGTTCCCCACGCGCGCTCCCTACGCCGCTCCAGCTCCCTCAGGCAAAGCGCTGCCGCAGCCCCCGCCTGCCCGACGCGCTCGCCTGCCTGCTACATCCAGGAAAGTCGCCACGGGACGTTGCTTTTTGTCTAGCAGCGATCTCCGGCCTCCGCATTTCTCCCGCCTGGAGGATCTGGCTTTGATCCTCCAGGCCATCCGGATCGGGAGGAAAATAAAAGCATTCCTGGCCGTGGTTTTTTAACCATACGGGAGACGAATATCTTACTAATGCCATTATATGTAAATTGAAACACGTTTTTCGCATTTTACCCTTTACCTTAATTGTTAGTCTTCTCCGTCTTGTTTAAAAGCATCTACAACTTTAGTTTCAGCGAGAAAACTGGAAGATACCACATCCCGAAAAAAGAGATCTGTCAGCTTCAATAACACAAGCGGGACGAGTAAAACTGCATGATTCCTTAATTCAGGGACCTAATTGCCACAGGATTTAACTTCATGTCCCAATACAGATGCAGCTTAAACCCTCAAAGGAAAGTTTAAGGCTCCATGTCTTTGATATCACCTCCTAAGATAAACCGAATATTTCCTTAGTTCATACAGATTTACATTTCATCAAAGCATCCTAGGTTTTTTTTTTTTTCTGAAATAGTTGTGTAAAGCATTGAAGATCGTAAGTAAACTATTCAGGTAAGTATTTCTGAATCGCGTTGGTACGATATGTTTTCAAGAAAAGAATTCTAGAAACGCAGAACAAAGTACAGCTCTTGAATCTGTGCTGACCACTAAACAATTTGCAAACGATTCAAGTGCCTAAATCGTCGTCTGGCCAATCTCCCTGATATGTGACCCCTTCGTATCCCAGTTGTCCATGCTAGTAAACAGAATTGTAAATATTTGCTATTCTCCGTATACCCGAGTTAACCTAGATCCCCCAAACTCGCTATGTAAAGAAGATAGAGAAAAACTCTCTGAAACAGAAATCATTCAACACTCTCACCAGTGTACGAAGTAAAGATCATGAAGAGCAAAACAGAACGAACTGCCAGAATAAATGAAGCCATCTAGTCCCACTACTGCAATCCCCCTTAAATGGGGAAAAAAAAATCTTTGTTCTCTCTTTTTGAGAAGGGAACTGTCCACATTAGTTTCCTTTCTAAATCTAATAGGGGCAGACAAAGATAAAGGAACAGGTTTACATAAAGCTCTACACAAGATCCAAGCACACTCATTCTGAACAAATCAGTCAGAAAGGAAAAAGCTCCAACACCAAACATCAGAGCTCTGTATTCTCCTCCCGACTCAGTTATGCAGAATCAGCCGTTCTCCTTCCATAGAATACGAACCTGCTTTCACAACTACAAACATATTCTAATTTAGAGGCTTCAAGTGTTGAAGACAAAACCTCCCCGCTGAAGTTGAACATTTGACCAAAGAGGAATCAAGTCTATCCAACTCTTCGTGGAGGCGGGATAGACCCTTCTTCATTTCCATCCACCACGGAACCAGGAAAGTGCGACTCAAAAACAAAAGAAACCGGGAAACATGGAAAACGACGGGTATTACAAACAGACGAACTATATTGAAAGCTACTCAGCTGCAGTTTTGCTAAGGAGAAATCAAAAATTTAAGCAACTAAGCAGAGACACAGATGAGGACTCCCAAACTATACCACCCAGAGAAAACCAGGGCTAAAATGACAACATTCCGGAAAGCCGTAAATAAAGAGTTTACGCATTACAGACCTGCGGTGCGTCCGAGCCGGCGACCATCTCTCCTTCGACAGCGTTGCTGCTCGGGCTCGGTTTCTCGCAGGAATCGGCGCCCAGAAGCTCCTCCGCCGACAGCACGGGCACCGGCGGCGGCGGCCAAGCGGCCTCGGGCACGGCGCGGGCCGGCGCCGCCACGCACAGGTTGTAGGAGTAGGGCAAGGTGCCCTCACAGGAAGTCGGCCGGGAAGGCGGCGCCGGCCAGCGAGAAGCGCTGCGCGCCCAGGCAGCGCAGCACGGCGGGCGGCCCGGCCCGGCGCAGCCGCGCCAGCACGGCCAGCGCCACGCTCAGCACCAAGAGCGCCGACAGCAGCGCCAGCGCCAGCACCAGGTAGAACTGCAGCTCGGCCGCCGCCGCCGCGCCTCGGCGCCCGCCGGCCGCTCGCTCAGCTCCGGCAGCGCCTCCTGCAAGCTCTCGGCCAGCACCACGTGCAGCGTGGCCGTGGCCGACAGCGCCGGCTGCCCGTGGTCCTTCACCACGGCCACCACTCGCTTCTTGGCCGCGTCCCGCTCGGACACGGCGCGCGCCGTGCGCACTCGCCGCTGTGCAGCCCCACGCGGAACAAGCGCCGGCTCCGAGCCGGCACCAGCTCGTACGACAGCCACGCGTGCGCCCCGCGTCCGCGTCCACCGCCACCACCTTGGCCACCAGGTAGCCGGCCTCGGCCGAGCGCGGCACCACCTCGAACGGCGCCGCCGCCGCCGCCGCAGCCTCTCCCGCCGCCGCCGCCGCGCCCGCGCCGCCGCCGGCCACAGCACCCCGCGGCGCGTTGTCGTTGCGGTCCAGCACGAACACAGCGCACCGTGGCCGTGGAGCTGCGCGCCGGCGCCGCCGTCCTGCGCCCGCACCGCCACCCAGAACTCGCGGCACTGCTCGTAGTCCAAGGGCGCTGCGCGTACAGCGCGCCGCTCCGCGCCTCCACCGACACGAGCGGCGCCGCGCCCGCCCGCCCGCGCTGCCGCCCGCCAGCCAGTAGCTCACGCGCCCGTTGGCGCCAGCGTCCGCGTCCCGCGCCTGCACGCGCAGCACCAGCGCGCCCGCCGCGTTGTTCTCCGACACGTACGCGCTGTCGCCGCCTCCTCGAACACCGGCGCGTTGTCGTTCGTCCGACACCTCCAGCACCAGCTCCCTGCTGCTCCACAGCGCCGGCCTGCCCCGGTCCCGGGCCACCACCGTCACGCGCTGCTCGGACGCCTGCTCGCGGTCCAGCGCGCTCGCCGTCACCACCTTGTACGAGCCGCCCGGCGACGCCACGATCGACAGCGGCGCCTCGCCCGACAGCTCGCACGACACCTGACCGTTCTCGCCCGAGTCCCGATCACGCACTTTCAGCAGGGCGACCACGGTGCCGACTGGCGCGTCCTCAGGCACGGGACTCGACAGCATTAGAACCGTGATCTCGGGCGCGTTGTCGTTCTCGTCCGTGATGTCGATCTGTACTTCGCAGTGATCGGTGAGTCCACCCCCGTCTGTTGCCTCCAGACCGAAGACGTATTTACTCTTCTCCTCGAAGTCCAGGAGACCTGCAGTCCTAACTTCCCCGCTCACACTGTCGATAGCGAACAGCGCTGTGATGGATTCCGGGACGCTGCCAAAAGAGTAGGACACTCGTCCATTCGAACCTGCGTCCGCATCCGTGGCTTTCACCCACAGCACCAGCGACCCCAGTGGAAGATTCTCCGCCACTCTCGCCTCGTAGAGGCTTTTACTAAATACGGGCGGGTTGTCGTTAGCATCTGTCACGTTGATACAAACTTGGACACTTCCGGACCTCGCGGGGTCACCACCGTCCACCGCCATCAGCACCAACTCAAAGGAGCTCTGCTTCTCCCGATCCAACACTCTCTCCAGTACCAATTCGGGCTGCTTTTTTCCACCCGGCTTTTCCTTCTGCGATAGAGAGAAGGATGGGTTGCTGGATAATTGCAGGTCAGCCGGCAATTACTTCCCGCGTCTGCATCTCGGGCCATCTCCAGTGGAAAACGAGCACCAGGAGGGATCCATTCTCCAATCTCGAGATCAAGAACACCCTTGCTGAAGGCCGGGGAGTTGTCATTCACGTCCTCGATCCCCACCTCCACGTTGAAAATATTCAGTGGGTTCCGCACCAGCACCTCGAAGCTGACAGAACAGGTCGCCGAATCGCCACACATCTCCTCCCGGTCCAGCCTCTCGTTCACGTACAGGTTCCCCGTTCTCCTCATTCACTGTGGAAGTATTTCAGCTGCTTCTTCCTCGCTTCACCTGCAGCTTGCGCCGGCAGCTCGTCCGCGCTGAGGCCCCAGGTCCCGCGCCAGCGCCCTAATGAGCGAGCCTCTGCCCAGCTCCTCGGGGATGGCGTAGCCCCGGACCCGCTCGGCCGCCGCCCGCCACCACACGCACAGCAGCACCGCGCCCAGCAGCGCTCGCCCGCCGCCCGGCCCGAGCCTCTGCCGCCGCCTCACCGCCATTCTCTGCCGCCACTGAGAGCCGCGCTCCTGCCTCTGCCGCTGCCCTGCCTCCCTTCAAGCCAGCCGCTCTCGCCGCACCCCGCACGCAGCGCTCCAAGGCAGCGCAGCCAGCCCCTCGGGCCGCTCCTCCTCGGACGCCGCTGCTCCCCGCCCAGCGCCGCCTCTCGCCGCCTCTTTCCGCCTCTCGCCGCTGCTGCTGGCGGTGCCGCTGCCGCTCTGGCCGGCGCCGGCCGAGCAGGCACCCTGCGGGGGCAGGACGCTGCGGCGGCGGCGGGCTCCAGCGCCGCTCGGCGGCGGCCAACAGCGACACCCGGAGGCGCCGCCGCGCCACTGCAGCCGCCGCACGCCCGCGCTCAGGGGCCCGGCTTTGGGCGCGGCTCAGCGCCTGCACCGGCTCTGGGGACTCTCCGCGACTGCAAACAGCAAGCAGAGAAGCTTGCTTAATTCGACTCCAAGGGATTTCTATTTGACATGTGCAGTCGGATGCTTTTAAGGCATTTTTTTGAGTCACATGGAACAGTCACAAGCAAATATTAATGGCAAGGCAGTAAAGAATGCAATTCTGCTGCTCTGATTAAAATCACTGCACATCACAGCAATAAAGAAATGGAAACTTCAAGAGCTTTCCACTTTGTCCGTCTTGAATGTCTTATACTGGGATGATAATTTATATTGATAACCAAATGTAATCCAATTTAAAATGCAAAAAATTATTCCTTTTCGACTCTGAATTTTTCATCTTCACTATATCTGAGCCTGACATGGAAATTAAGCAATGCTAGTCTTCATAGAGTAAAGAATGTTCCAGAGCATTATCTTTCCTAAAAAAATAATCACACTCTTCTGAGGAAACTTTCTGCTGACTTGAAGTTTGGGCATCCAACTCTCTAACACCTGTTCCATATTCTGACAATTCATTAACATTCCTAATCAAAACCTCCCTTCTTTTACTTAAAACGCTCATCAGCTGTCCTATGACAACTGGCCCTGATGAAAACAGCTCTTTTCATATTTCATATAAGCTCAATCATAAACTGAAACAGAAAAAAAATACTTAAAAAGTTTGCACACATTAATTTCTTCTCCATGCTTTTGGGATATTGGCCCAAGATCACCATGCAGTCTACGCTCTCATAAAACCAATTTAGAGTGGGTGAAGAACCTCCCTGGACCTGCTGGGCACAGTACTTGTTACGCAGTGCAGGAAACAATTTGAGCAGCAGGTGCCAATTGGCAGCTCATGTCCCATCTTACCACACACCAATAACACAAAGTACTTCCCTGCAAAGCTGTTCCCTATCCCCTGCTCTCTGTTTAAACTGGGCATTGCTCTAAGCCAGGTGCAGGACCTTGCCTTTTGCCCTGTTCAACTCCATGATGTTTGCACGGGGACACTTCTCCAGCCCATCCCTCCTTGGCATCTCTGCCCTCTCGTGAATCAACTCAAATTGGTGTCAGCTGCAAATTGTCTGAAGGTGCACTCAACCCCATTGGCCATGAAGGTACTAAACTGGTTCCTACTGGAAAGTACTGGTCCCAGGAAGGACCCTTGAGGGACAGCACAAGTTACTCATTTCCACCTGCACATGGAGCCAGTGTCTGTAACTCTTTGGAGGTGACTCTCCAGCCTGTTCCTCAGCCATTTCACAGCCTCCACATGATTGCCCAGAATGTTCTTCTGGCTGATGACGTGGGGGACACTGCACACGTTCTCCCACTGGCCCCTGCTCTGTTCATGGAAACCTTGGCTGGCCTGGGTGGCTGCTCTGCACTTGGAGGACTGCAGCACAGATGCTTCTGCACTATTACACTACACACAAAATGTTCCTGGGGGAGCACACATGTGCTTAGGAAACCTTCCTCTTTACAGCTGGAAACATCACAGCTGTGTGTGGGAACTGCACCTGCACTCCAACAACTGGGACAGAGGAGACCTTCCCCATAAGATCAGATACACTGAGGTTGAGCTCATGACAACAAGCAATGCAAGAGGTAGAAACATCTACAAATTAACAGATGCAATAACATCCTGTAGGTCTCACTTGCTCTGCAGACACAACTCAAATCACACCACACTCCATCAGGCACAGCCTTGTGTTATCTGTGACACATGACGAGCAAGGCAATGAACGAGTTCTTCTCGAGCCTCACACACTGAGCTCCCCTGCCTTCTTTTTCTTCTCTGCCATGCAACTGGAAGGTTTTGCTTGTGTCTCCTTGCTGGTCACATTTATCATGAGATGTTAATGCACTACAGGCACACCCAGAAGGGAGGTGCATTTGATCACCACCATTATGATAAGGAAATGAAGGATTCTAAAGCACACAAATGATAAACAACCATACTAAAAGATGAGCAGTCATCCAATGGAGAATGGCTCATCAAACCATTGGCTTAAAGGGAATCTCCTCCCTTTCGTTATCACACGCTCTTTTCCAGCAAGATGCAATGTCTAATAAAGTAAAATTTACATCCATTTCTCCCAACAGTAACAGAACACAGAGTCCCTCCCATTTCTCCTGCCTTCCACTCCCACTGGAACAAGAGCAAGAGACAATAACACACAGCACACATTGCTAAAAAGATAGGTTGTTGATAATAGCAAATATACCCACATACAGAGTAAAACAAAGAAAAAGAAAACAAAGAAAAAAAACAAAAACACAAATCAGACAAGGCAAGGAAACATCACAACAAGTTTTCAGATATGCTCACAGTGAAGTCTTCTAGGCCTTGATTTCAGGCCTTAAAATTCATCCCTGAGAGCATCTGGAAGTCACTGAGGTCTTAAGCTGTAAGGGAAGCCCTAAAGGCTTACACTAAAGAATAGGATTAGGGGCTCATTTGAAGAATTACTCCTCTCCTCAGCAACTTCATCTACTGCGTGGCCTGCTCACCTTGCACAGTTATTTAACCATCATTTAAAAAGATTCTCATTGGCCTCTTTCGCAAGTGATTCTTCTTACAAATAACAACAAATTCTCTTACTGCTTCTTCTTCCTATTCTTCCTATTACCCCCACATGCAATTCTTTCCTAGGTGGCTGAAGGAAAGATTTGCTGAAAAACAACAGCCCCTGTTTCAAATTTAAAAGTACTGACCAGTACAGTGAAAAGGAGCTGCAAACTTCCTGGAAACAAAGGCCTGAATCAAAGTGGAATTACAACTCTGAAGAAGTTCTGTATCACAGTGCTGCATAGAGATACAGATGGATAATGGAGGTTTCACACAGGATTAATTAGTTGTTCTAGACAAGAATTATGGCTCTACATGAACAGTTACTGTGGAAAACGTTATTGATGGAGAACTGTCATTGTCTTTCTAGGCAGACAAACCAGGATCAGAACAGAACAGAAATGGCACTGGCCTTGGCACCAAGCATGAAATCAAACCATTTCTCAGCCAAACCCACACTGAGTCACCGATTTTCCTGACACAGAACTGAGCTCTCACCCTCCTCACTCTGCATTCACAGCCTTCAGTTTCACCATCAACATATACCAAGAGTTTGGTTGTACATTGCCCATAGAGAAGACTACACCTTGAGAAAGCATATAACTATGAAGTGGTATTTGTTTAACGAAATATTCAAGATCAGGCTGGGTGGGGCTCAGAGCAACCTGGTCTGGTGGAAGATGTCCCTGCCCATGGCAGAGCAGTTGGAACAGGATGATCTTTAAGGTCCTTTTCAACACAAACCATTCTATGATTCGGTGTTTCAATGAGTCTATAACTACATGTACAGCTTCAAGGTATGGATGAGAGATTCTCTGCCTGTAGGGTAATTATGCTTTGGAGTTTACAGCATTGTCAGGCAAAATGAGGGTCAACTTCACTCCTTCAAAAAAATCGAAGCAAACAAACAAACAAATAAACCAACCAATCCAAACCAAACATCCAAAAAAACCTACATCAACTCAGTCAAGGATGGGAAAACAACAGAAGAGTATCAATCATGGCTTCATATTTCAGATTGTGCAATCTCTAGTGTACACACAAAACAGGAAACTTCATTGTAACTGATACACAGGAGGCCTCATACAGGAGCTCAATACATAAAACCCATATAGTCATTTCTTTGCATAGGAAGAGAAAGAAAAAGCTTGGAACCACAGCTGTGGGCCTCATCTAACTACTCTAGGAAAAACAGACACAATTCATGCATTCGTTTTGAGCTATATCACAGTGAAATCCAGCACTGGCCCTGGCTCTGGATAGACAGACTTCTTCTCTCTGTCCAAATATAACATGAATGCAAATTTTGCATACAGACATCATTAGAAGAAAAGCTGTGTGCACAGCTTCTCAAATCCCAAACATCACAACTAAGATTATTCTGATCCTCCCCATTATTTGAACAAGTAGAAAATGTTTTATAGACCATAAATTATTACCAGTTCAGTCCAAGACCCAGCCATCCAAGCACCTGCTCAAAGGCAACATCCCCATTCTTCAGCACATGGACTCCTCACTAGATGTGTGACCACCGCACTTCATGCAAAAGAATATGGAACCCAAACTAGGCCATTTGAGTCCAAACCACCGAATATAAAATCCTAAGACTGCTCCTGAATCATCTTAAAAAGCCAGCAACAGCCCTTAGGATGAACAAAACACATGCCAGGTCTCCACCAGTACCTCCTCACACACCACACCCCAAACACTCCCCCCTAACCCTTCATGGCTCACATGGTTATCACAGATCTTCAGAATTTAGAAAAACTCCACCAACAGGAAAGTTTCTCAGGCAGTATCTCCTTACCATGGATATTTGATTTCTTGCCCTTGCCACATGACAAGAAAAAGCATTTATTACAGTGACATTTTAAACAAACCTGTCTATGAAAGTCTCTCTCTTTTCACCTATAAACAGGAAAGAACCATCTTCAGATCATCAGAAGGGTGAGAGAGAAAGTTAACATCTGCAGAATTGAAGAGCTCACAACACTCTTCTGGGCTACATAACTCAGAGTAGATGATCAATAATGTTGTTCATAGGCAACAAATACATTGCTTGGTCTTCCCATACAGCATCTTTCAGAACTAAAAAACTAAGCTTTGAAGTTACACAGTTATGATGACATGCAAATACTTAGTAAGAACCTTACAGAATTCTCCATGCTGGAATACAGATCTTCTAGACAATTACTTTGAGAAGAAAAACCTCACATTGCTTCATATGAGAGATAGAAACTGGACAGGGAACGGAGGAAAGCATCCCCTTGAGTCTTTCAGCAGACATTCACACACAGCTCACAGGAATCAAATTTCCAACCCTTCACATTGTCCATAGTGCTCCTTCAGCCATACATTATAAAGCATATCACAGTGGAGGCCAAGTTCTCCAGACGATTTTTCTTCCCACTACCAATTCCACACAGATATCTTTACACCTCAGTACCATGGAAGCCACATTTTCCTGCTCACTGGAAATCTGTGAAGAGATTTCACAGGTCTGAAAGGAAAAGCTGAGCAGCCTTCCAAGAGAGACTGAGTCAGGGAATACCTGCACTGGGGGAATTCAGCCCAACTTATATCTCCCACTGGACCTAGAACCTCCCCCTTCCCATCCAGGCAATTCTCTTGCCATGCTAAATATTTTATAGCCAAGGCTCATCCAGCTCCCTCTGACATTGCTCTACCATAAAAACAAAGAAAAAGACAAAGTCCTTCTGCCATTTCCTCCTGCAATTCCTCCTCCCCATGCAGCCACCCACAGGCTTTTCAAAGAGTCACAACTTTAAGACCACCCCTCATCTTCACAACAGGCAAACAGAAATCATCAAGGACCACTTGTTGCCCAGCCCAATCCTCTCTTAGGGACAAAAATCAAAGCATGGATGATGCAAACTCTTTTCCTGCTAACCACCACTATGTATCATGGAGAAGGATGAAGGCTGAGAACAACATGCAGAGAAGTTCCATGCAGAGCCATCAGTGTTTTCTTTGATATATTCAACCTATTTAAGCACATGTCCTCTTGGGAAGAAACACTGCTAAAAAGGAGAATTCTGTAATAACGCCGTACATCAGTTCAGAAGATCTAATACTAACAGGAACACAGATTCTACACAGCACAGGTGACAGAGGGGAATAATACCTGGAACCCGATCAATACCCAAACTTACAGCATAAAGGACACCCTGGAAACACCAGTTTTCCCCCTCCTTCTTTTTTAAAAAGAAGAAAGATGAGGACAGTCCTCATGATCACAGAATAACCGCAAAGGGCACCAGTCTTCAGAACGTCATGGAACAAAAAATTTTTACGCTGTTTTAAGCAAAATCTCCTATGCAAGCCAGAGAACTCCGTGGAAAAAGGGCAGAGCAGTACAAGGAGAAAGCGTCGTAGATAACATCGGAAAAAGAAACTCACCGACGGAACGAGGGCATCCGAGGGGAGGGCGCCGGCAGGGTCCTCGTCCCCGAGCAGCGGCGCGGGCTCGTCGGGCAGCGGGCGGGCCGGGAGGGTGTCGCAGCAGCTGCCGCTGGCCGAGAAGCGCAGCTGGCTCTTGCGCGAGTCGGCCGTGAGCGACACGTCGTGCGAGTAGGACTGCAGGAAGGCGCGCACGCCGTCGATGCCCACGAAGTGCGAGACGGGCACGCCGCGCAAGGCGCCGCTGGCGGGCGGCAGCAGCTGCTGGCGGCGCCAGCGGCGCAGGCGCAGCGCCAGCAGCAGCAGCAGGAAGGCGACGAAGAGGCAGGAGACGGCGGCCACGGCCAGCACGAGCCAGCGCGTCAGGCTCACGGCCGGCTCGCCCGGCGCCGCCGCCTCGTCGGCCGCGCTGCCCAGCTCGGCCAGCAGCTCGGCCACGCTCTCGGCCAGCACCACGCTCAGCGTGGCCGTGGCCGACAGCGCCGGCCGCCCGTGGTCCTTCACCACCACCACCAGGCTCTGCCGCGCCGCGTCGCGGGCCAGCGGCGAGCGCGCCGTGCGCACCTCGCCGCTGTGCAGCCCCACGCGGAACAGCCCCGGCTCCGTGGCCTTGGCCAGCTCGTACGACAGCCACGCGTTCTGGCCCGCGTCCGCGTCCACCGCCACCACCTTGGCCACCAGCGCGCCCGCCTCCGACCAGCGCGGCGCCAGCTCCACGCCCGACCACGCGGCGCCCGAGCCCGAGCGCGGCGCGCCCGCCGGCGGGTACAGCACCTGCGGCGCGTTGTCGTTCTCGTCCACGATCTGCAGCAGCACCGACACGTTGCTGCTCAGCGCCGGCGCGCCGCCGTCCTCCGCACGCACCCACAGCCGCAGCTCGCGCACCTGCTCGTAGTCCAAGGAGCGCAGCGCGTACAGCGCGCCCGTCTCCGCCTGCACCGACACGTACGACGACAGCGGCGCGCCCCGCACCCGCCCCTCCGACAGCCGGTACCGCACGCGCGCGTTCTGCCCCCAGTCCGCGTCCGTCGCGCGCACCGTCAGCACCAGCGCGCCCGCCGCGTTGTTCTCCGCCAGCCGCGCGCTGTAGCGCTCCTCCGCGAACACCGGCGCGTTGTCGTTCACGTCCAGCACCCGCAGCGCCAGCACCGCGCTGCTCTGCAGCGACGGCGACCCGCCGTCGGCCGCGCGCACCGTCACGTTGTACTCCGACACCTGCTCTCGGTCCAGCTCTCTCGCTGTCACCACGCTGTAGTAGCTGCCGTGGGAGCTCTGCAGCCGGAAGGGAACATCCCCGTCGAGCGAGCAGCGCACTTCGCCATTCGCTCCCGAGTCGCGGTCCTGCACGTGTAGTAGAGCCACAACCGTCCCAGACGGAGCGTCCTCAGAGATCTCGGTCAGGGCTGACGATACTGTCAGTTCAGGTGCGTTGTCGTTGACATCTGTCACGGTTATTGTGAGTTTTGCCGTGTCAAAAAGTCCCCCATCATCACGTGCCTGCACCTCCAGTTCGAAGTCGTGCTCCTCCTCGAAGTCCAGGCTCTGCAACAGAGAGATCGCTCCCGTGTCACTGTCCAGCTGGTATATCTCCGAGGCTTTCTCAGTGATTTTTTTAAACGAGTATTTCACCTGCCCGTTCAGACCCTCGTCGTCGTCGGTGGCCGTCACGGTGACGAGGGTGGAGCCCACGGGCACGTCCTCGGGCACACGCACCGTGTACTCCGCCTGGCTGAACACGGGCGCGTTGTCGTTCGCATCCACCACTGTCACTCGGATCCGAGCCGTGCCCGTCCGTGCCGGATCGCCGCCGTCCATCGCCCTCAGCACCAGCTCGTGAAACGCCGCCTCCTCCCGGTCCAGCGCCTTCGCCAGCACCAGCTCGGGACGCTGATCGCCGCCGGGGCCCGTCTGCACGGCCAGCGAGAAGTGCTCGTCACCGCTCAGCTCGTAGCTCTGCAGGGAATTCCGGCCCGAGTCCCGATCATGAGCGTCTGGCAGGGGAAACCTTGCACCAGGATCTGTCGTCTCGCTCATTCTCAGCTCTATTTCTGCCTCTCGGAATCTCGGTGCATTGTCGTTAATGTCCGTGATTTCCACTGCGATTTCATAAAACTTCATTTCCCCCTCTACTATCAGCTCACAGCGCAGCACGCATTGCTGCACACGCTCGCACAGCTGCTCTCTGTCGATCCTCTCCGCCGTCACTAAATGTCCCGTCTTCCCGTGCAGAGCGAAATACTGCGTCCTAGCTCTTTCTATAATGCGAACGGCGCCATCGCTGAGCGCCGGCAGCTGCAGCCCCAGGTCCTTGGCCACGTCGCCCACGAACGAGCCCTTGGGCATCTCCTCGGGCACCGAGTAGCGCAGCTGCCCCCACGCCGCCTCCCACGCCGCCAGCAGCATCACCCAGAGCAGAGCTCGCTGCCGCCGGCCCCAGCGCCTCCCCGCCGTGCACATCTCTGCTGCGGCAGCTCCCCGCAGCCGCCGTCTGCTCATGTATCCGCGCTTGTTGAGGTTCCGCAGCGGACTCTCCGCTCACCGGCCCGTGTCGTAGCCTCTTTCGCCTCCCCGCTGTACGGATCTTAGCGATTGAGCGATCGAGCGGGTCCGCAGCGGGCGGGGCTGCAGCGCTCCGAGCTTCCTCTCGCTCCTCTCGGTCAACAGCGGCGCCCGCAGCCTCCTCCCGGCACTGCAGCACCGAGCGCTGCCCGCCCTGCCTTGCTGCATCCTGGGGAAGAAAAGTCGCCATGGAGACGTCGCTTTTCGTCGAGTCCGATCCCCTGCCTTTGCATTTCTCCCGCCCATCTCTGCTTGGATCCTCCAGGGCATCCGGATCGGGAGGCAGACAGAGGCATTCCCTGGGCGTTGTTCTTTAACCAGATGGGAAACGATTGACTTACTGATGTCATTATATGTAAATTAGAGCACATTTTTCGCATTTTACCCTGTACCTGATTGTTAGTCTTAGTTTTGTTTAAAAGCATCTTCAACAAGAGGCTTTCAGCGAACAAACGGGAAGATTCCACATCCCGAAAAAACAGTTATCAGCTTCATTAACACAAGCGGGACGAGAACAATTGCAGGCTTCCAAAAGTCCGGAAGCTAAGTTATTACAAGATGAACAACACGTACAAGTAAAGATGCAGCTTCAACTCTCAAATGAAAGTTTAAAGCTTTAAATATTTTATATACCTTCCTAAGATAAACCTAGTGTTTCCTTAGTTTATACAGATTTAAATTTAATCAAGTCATTCTAGGTTGTCTTTTTTTCTGAAATCAAAGTGTAATGCATTGTAGCTCGTTAGTGAACTACTCATCTATTTCTTAATTGCCTTGGTAAGATACGTTTTAAAGAAAAGAATTACAGAAACCTATAACAAAAGTATAGCTCTGGCGTTGAATCTGTCCTGACCACTAATCAATGTACAAATGGGCTTGATTCAAGTCCCTAAATCGTCTTCTGGCCTATTTCTTGATATGTGATCCCTCCGTATCTCAGTTGTCCATCCAAGTAAATAGAATTGCATAACCTTTCTATTTTCAATATGCACGAGGCCTCCCAAATCCCCCAAACTCTCTATGTAAGGAGGATAGACAAAAATTCTCTGAAACAGAAATCATTCAACACCCTCTCCAGAGTACAAAATAAAGATCATGAAGAGCAAGACAGAGCGAACTGCCAGCATAAATGAAGCCATCTACTCCCACTACTGTACTACCCCACAAAACAGGAAATGATCTCTCTGTTCTCTAAGTATGGAGAACGGAACTTTTCACATTATTTTCCTTTCTAAATCTAATAGGGACAGAACTAAGTTTTAGGAACGGGCTTGTGTAAACCTATTCACGACTTCTAAGCACACCGCTTCTGAACAAATCAGTCTGGAAGGATAAAAGCTCCCGCACCGAGTATTGGAGCCTTTTTTTATTTTCTCGACTCTGTCTTGCAGAATCAGCCATTCTCCCTCCACAGAATACTGATCTGCTGTCAATACTTCAAACATATTCTAATTTATAAAGTTCAAGTGTTGAAAACAAAAGCTCTCTGCTGAAGTTGAAACTTTGAAGAAAGAGGAATCAACTCCATCCAGCTGTCCATGGAGGCGGGATAGTCCCTTCCTCATTTCCATTCACCACGGAGACAGCAAAGTGCAACTCACAAATACAAGGCGCCGGGAAACATGGAAAAGCACTGCTAATACCTCAGAGGGGAGTTATACCCAAAGCAACTCAGCTGAAGCTCTTACCAAGGAAAAATCAAATATCTAAGCCGCTACACAGAGAAACAGATGAGGACTCCAATTGACACCACCAGAGAACCAGGGTTAAAGGGACAACCTTCTAGAAAGCCGCAAATAGAGGAGGAGTACACGCTTTACAGACCTGCGGTGCGTCCAGGTTCGGCGGACGCCTCTTACAACACGGAACAGCCAGAATATTGGATGAATTAAAGGAGATTAAAAGCTCTACATACATTCTACGCACCAGAAATAGAAAAGAAAGAACTTGCCTACGACCACACATGCCTAAAAGCTGATCTGCTATTGCAATTTGTAAAGGTTAAAAGAATATAAAAATAAGAGAGATGGACCTATTTAACGTGTTTACGGAAACCAAAAATAGGAACATTAAGACCCAGAAAATAAAAAGCAACCCTCATCAGCGTACTGCCTCTACCACGCCATTGGGAAAAGGATCAGAGGGGAAAAGGGCGTGGCTTTACAGACCTGCGGTGCATCCTGGTCGGCAGGCGGATCTCCCACAACGGCGCTGCAGTTCGGGCTCGGTTTCTCGCTGGAATCTCCGCCCAGAAGCTCCTCCGCCGACAGCACGGGCACCGGCGGCGGCGGCCAAGCGGCCTCGGGCACGGCGCGGGCCGGCGCCGCCACGCACAGGTTGTAGGAGTAGGGCAAGGTGCCCTCGCAGAAGTCGGCCGGGAAGGCGGCGCCGGCCAGCGAGAAGCGCTGCGCGCCCAGGCAGCGCAGCACGGCGGGCGGCCCGGCCCGGCGCAGCCGCGCCAGCACGGCCAGCGCCACGCTCAGCACCAAGAGCGCCGACAGCAGCGCCAGCGCCAGCACCAGGTAGAACTGCAGCTCGGCCGCCGCCGCCGCCGCCTCGGCGCCCGCCGGCCGCTCGCTCAGCTCCGGCAGCGCCTCCTGCAAGCTCTCGGCCAGCACCACGTGCAGCGTGGCCGTGGCCGACAGCGCCGGCTGCCCGTGGTCCTTCACCACGGCCACCACTCGCTGCTTGGCCGCGTCCCGCTCGGACACGGCGCGCGCCGTGCGCACCTCGCCGCTGTGCAGCCCCACGCGGAACAGCGCCGGCTCCGAGCCCGGCACCAGCTCGTACGACAGCCACGCGTTGCGCCCCGCGTCCGCGTCCACCGCCACCACCTTGGCCACCAGGTAGCCGGCCTCGGCCGAGCGCGGCACCACCTCGAACGGCGCCGCCGCCGCCGCCGCCAGCCTCTCCCGCCGCCGCCGCCGCGCCACCCGCGCCCGCCGCCGGCCACAGCACCCGCGGCGCGTTGTCGTTGCGGTCCAGCACGAACACGCGCACCGTGGCCGTGGAGCTGCGCGCCGGCGCGCCGCCGTCCTGCGCCCGCACCGCCACCCAGAACTCGCGGCACTGCTCGTAGTCCAGGAGCGCTGCGCGTACAGCGCGCCGCTCCGCGCCTCCACCGACACGAGCGGCGCCGCGCCCGCCGCGCCCGCGCTGCCGCCCGCCAGCCAGTAGCTCACGCGCCCGTTGGCGCCCGCGTCCGCGTCCCGCGCCTGCACGCGCAGCACCAGCGCGCCCGCCGCGTTGTTCTCCGACACGTACGCGCTGTACGCCGCCTCCTCGAACACCGGCGCGTTGTCGTTCACGTCCGACACCTCCAGCACCAGCTCCCTGCTGCTCCACAGCGCCGGCCTGCCCCGGTCCCGGGCCACCACCGTCACGCGCTGCTCGGACGCCTGCTCGCGGTCCAGCGCGCTCGCCGTCACCACCTTGTACGAGCCGCCCGGCGACGCCACGATCGACAGCGGCGCCTCGCCCGACAGCTCGCACGACACCTGACCGTTCTCGCCCGAATCTCGGTCCTTTACGTTCAGAAGAGCAACCACGGTGCCCACCGGCGCGTCCTCGGGCACGGGGCTTGATAACGACACAATCGTAATCTCAGGTGCGTTGTCGTTCTCGTCCGTGATTTCTATCTGCACCTTGCAGTGTGATACCAGGCCCCCGCCGTCCCTCGCCTGCAAGCCGAAGATATATTTACTCTTCTGCTCGAAATCGAGGGGACCCGCCGTTCTGACCTCCCCGCTCTCCTTTTCGACAGCAAACAATGAGCTGATCGTGGCCGGGACATTGCTGAAGGAGTAGGACACCTCTCCATTGGTGCCCGCGTCTGCATCCGTCGCCAGCACCTGCAGCACCAGCGACCCCACCGGCAGATTCTCCACCACGCGCGCTTCATAGAAGCTTTTACTGAACGTGGGTGGGTTGTCATTTGCGTCTGTGACGTTGATGCGAACCTGGACAGTTCCAGACCGCACGGGGTCCCCGGCATCGACTGCTGTCATGACCAGTTCAAAGAAGCTCTGCTTCTCCCGATCCAGGGCTCTCTCCAGAACCAATTCCGGCTGCTTGCTTCCATCGGGGCTCTCCTTGAAGGCCAGGGAGAAAGATGGGTTGCTGGTGAGTTGGTAAGTCAGCAGCGAATTCCTACCCACGTCAGCATCTCGTGCCGTCTCCAGCGGAAAACGAGCACCAGGAAGAGTCCATTCACCGATCTCGAGGTCAAGAAAAGCCTTGCTGAAGGTCGGGGAATTGTCATTCACGTCCTCGATCCCCACCTCGATGTGGAATATATTCAGCGGGTTGTGCACCACCGCCTCGAAACTGACGGAGCAGATCGGCGACTCGCCGCACATCTCCTCCCGGTCCAGCCTCTCGCTCACGTACAGGTTCCCGTTCTCCTCATTCACTGTGAAGTATTGCTTCTCCTCGCTCAGCCGCAGCTTGCGCGCCGGCAGCTCGTCCGCGCTGAGCCCCAGGTCCCGCGCCAGCGGCCCCACGAGCGAGCCTCTGCCCAGCTCCTCGGGGATGGCGTAGCGGACCCGCTCGGCCGCCGCCCGCCACCACACGCACAGCAGCACCGCGCCCAGCAGCGCTCGCCCGCCGCCCGGCCCGAGCCTCTGCCGCCGCCTCACCGCCATTCTCTGCCGCCACTGAGAGCCGCGCTCCTGCCTCCTGCCGCTGCCCTGCCTCCCTTCAAGCCAGCCGCTCTCGCCGCACCCCGCACGCAGCGCTCCAAGGCAGCGCAGCCAGCCCGCTCGGGCCGCCTCGGACGCCGCTGCTCCCCGCCAAGCGCCGCCTCTCGCCGCCTCTTGCCGCCTCTCGCCGCTGCTGCTGGCGGTGCCGCTGCCGCTCTGGCCGGCGCCGGCCGAGCGAGCAGCCTGCGGGGGCAGGACGCTGCGGCGGCGGCGGCTCCAGCGCCGCTCGGCGGCGGCCAACAGCGACACCCGGAGGCGCCGCCGCGCCACTGCAGCCGCCGCACGCCCGCGCTCAAGGGGGCCCGGCTTTGGGCGCGGCTCAGCGCCTGCACCGGCTACGGGCTCTCTCCTCCGCTGCGAACAGCGAGCGCAGAAGCATTGGCTTAACTCGACTCCAAGGCATTTCCATCTGACATGTGCCGTTGGGTGCTTTTAGGGACTTTTTTGAGTCTCACTGAACAATTACAAGCAAATATTAATGGCAGGACAGTAAAGAATGGAATTCAGCTACTGTTTATAAAATCACTGCAATTCTACAGCAGCAATAACAGATAATATCGGAAGAGTTCAAGAGCTTTCTCACACTTTGTCACGTCTTGAATTGCTCTTTCATTATCTGGGATGAATTAATTTGGAATATAGATCAACCTAAAGCAATGCAATCAACTCCTATGCCAAAACAGCAAAATAATCTTTACTCTTTTGTTTCTGACTCACTTAATTTGTTTCACCTGCATCACCATATCTGAGTTCCTGACAATGAACTGAGTCCTTCATACAGCTAAACAATGTTTTCCGTTTCCAGCTTAATCTTTCCTTTTAAAAGCATTTAACCCACACCTCTGTCATAAGTAGAAACACTTTCTGCAATACTTGAACGTTCCAGGCATATCAAAACTTCTCTGGGCAACACGCTCCATATTTTCACAAGCCACACTATAAAGCATTCTCCTAATCAGAACCTCCCTTCTCTTAGTTAAAACATTTGTCTGCTGTCTTATTACAACTGGCCCTGGTAAAAACTGCTCTGTTTATTTTTCCTATAAGGTTACTAGTGAATTTAAACACAAAAATCAATACTTCAAAAAGTCTACACACAGATAATTTTCTCCAGGTTTGATGACCTAAATTCCTTCAGTCCTTCTACAGAGCAGAAATGTTCTAACACTCAGACCACTAACATTGGAAACTCTAGCGTGCCCATTTGGGATACTGGCCCAAGATCTCCATGCAGTCTATGCTATCATAAAAGGATTTTAGAGCGGGTGAAGATCCTCCCTGGGCCTGCAGGGCAGAGTACTTGTTATGCAGTGCAGGACACAATTTGAGCAGCAGGTGCCCATTGGCAGGTCATGTCCCATCTTATCACCCACCTATAACCCAAAGTACTACTCTGCAAATTGTTCCCCAGCCCCTGCTAGAATTTTTCTCAGCCAGGTGCAGGACCTTGCCCTTTGCCCTGTTCAACTCCATGATGTTTGCACAGGGCCACTTCTCCCCCATTCCTCCTTGGCATCTCTGCCCTCTCGTGAATCAATTCAAATTGGTGTCAGCTGCAAATTGTCTGAAGGTGCACTCAACCCCATTGGCCATGAAGGTACTAAACTGGTTCCTACTGGA
>JAREIS010001449.1:0-15448 GCA_030060385.1 Muscicapa striata striata
AAAATTCCAAACCAATGTTTCTCCCAGACTAAAGATGCCAGCAGTTAAAGCCTGGCTACTTTGGAGAGACAACACTACCTCCAAACTGGTATTAAGAAACTGGGATGGTGTGGTTTTTTTCAGTGTAGAATGCTACGCGTGTCTCAAGGCGTTCCCAGAGGCACCTTAACTGGGCCTGGAGACTGCTCCAGTTTGAACTGAGCTCAGAAATTCCACACTGAACTGGATTCAAGGATTTCTCCCAGACTAAAGATGCCACCACTGAGAACCCTGGCTACTTTGGAGAGACAATGTCTTCTCCAAACTGTATTAAGAAACTGGGAGGTTGTGGTTTTTCAAGAGGGAAAATGGCCAATGTTCATGTCCAGGGCCTTGGCCGAGACGGCGTCCTGAAACCTCAAATTCCGAATGGATCAGGATTTCTCCCAGACTAAAATGCTACCACTGAGAACTCTGGCTGTTCATGGAGAGCCAAAGCCTCCTCTAAATGGATATTACAAAATGGTGAAGTGATCTTTATTTCACAGAGGAATAGGCCATTTCTTTGCATGCAGGGGCATGGTCCTGAGACTGGGCTTCGCCTGCAAAATTCCAACTAATGTTTCTCCAGACTAAAGATGCCAGCAGTTAGAAGCCTGGCTACTTTGAGAGATCAAACTACTCCAAACTGGTATTAAGAAACTGGGAGGTATGGTTTTTTCAGAGGAAATTCATGTTCGCAGGGCAATGGGCTGAGATGGCCTGAAACTCAATTCAGGACATTTCTCCGACTAAAATGCCACTAACTGGTACTTGGACACTTCTCAATATTAAAACTGAGGGTTTCAGAGGAAAATCAGGTCATTCGGCTGGCTGAGCGCCAACCAAATCGATGATCCCACTAATGCCACTAGAACTGGCTACTTGGAGACAATCTTCTCCAAATGTATTAAGAAACTGGGAGGTGTGGTTTTTCAGAGGAAAAGCATGTTCATCAGGCTGGCTGAGCTGGGCCAAATCAGGATATTACAAAAGTGGTGAAGTGATCTTTATTTCACAGAGAAATGGACCCTTATTTGCATACAGGGGCAGGGTCCTGAGACTGGGCTTCGGCCTCCTAAAATTTCAAACCTAATGTGTTCTCCCAGACTAAAGATGCCAGCAGTTAGAAGCCTGGCTACTTTTGGAGAGACCAACACTACCTCCAAACTGGTATTAAGAAACTGGGAGGGTATGGTTTTTTCAGAGGGAAAATGGCCCATGTTCGTAGCCAGGGGAATAGGGCTGAGGCTGGGGGTCTAACACCTATAATTCGGAAGGGATCAGGATTTCTCCCAGACTAAAGATGCAACCTCTTAGAACCTTGGCTGCTTTTGAAGAGACTGGATCTTCCTCCTAAATGATATTAGGAAACTGGGAGGGTATTGTTTTTTTCAGAGGGAAAATTGCCCATGTTCGTAGCCAGGGCAATGGGCCGGAGACTGGGCGTCTGAAACCTCAGATTCTGAAGCAATCAGAATTTCTCCCAAACTAAACATCCCACCGTATATAATCCTGGCTACTTTTGGAGAGACAATATCTTCCTCCAAACTTGTATTAAAAACTGGGAGGGTGTGGTTTATTTCAGAGTAAAATGTCCAGTGTTCGTGTTGAGGGCAATGGGCCTGACACTGGGCGTCTGACAGCTAAAATTCCGAACGGATCAGGATTTCTCCCAGACTAAAGATGCCACCACTGAGAACCCTGGCTACTTTTGGAGAGACTGTATCTTCCTCCTAAATGGTATTAAGAAACTAGGAGGTTGTGGTTTTTTACAGAGGGAAAATGGCCAATGTTCATATCCAGGGTGCTTTGCATGAGACTGGGCGTCTGAAACCTCAAATTCCGAAGAAATCAGGATTTCTCCCAGACTAAAAATGCCACCACTTAGAATCGTGGCTACTTTTGGAGAGACCAACACTACCTCCAAACTGGTATTAAGAAAATGGGAGGGTGTGGTTTTTTACAGAGGGAAAATTGCCAATGTTCGTATCCAGGGCCCTTGGCCGGAGACAGGCCGTCTGAAACCTCAAATTCCGAATGGATCAGGATTTCTCCCAGACGAAAAATGCTAACACTGAGAACTCTGGCTGTTCATGGAGAGCCAAAAGCCTCCTCTAAATGGATATTACAAAAGTGGTGATCTTTATTTCAAAGAGAAATAGGCCCTTCTTTGCATGCAGGGGCATGGTCCTGAGACTGGGCTTTGGCCTGCTAAAATTCCAAACCCAATGTCTTCTCACAGACTAAAGATGCCAGCATTTAGAAGCCTGGCTACTGTTGGAGAGAACAAAACTACCTCCAAACTGGTATTAAGAAACTGGGATGGTGTGGTTTTGTTCAGAGGAAAATGTCCAGTGTTCGTGTTGAGGGCAATGGCCCTGAAACTGGGCGTCTGAAACCTCAAATTCCGAACGGATCAGGATTACTCCCGGACTAAAGATGCCAGCAGTTATAACCCTGGCTACTTTTGGAGAGACTGTATCTTCTACCTAAAGCGTATTAAGAAACTGTGAGGTTGTTTTTTTTTGCAGAAGGAAAATTGCCAATGTTCATATCCAGGGCCCTCGGCCTGCGACCGGGCGTCTGAAACCCCAAATTCCGAAGCAATCAGGATTTCTCCCAGACTAAAACTGCCACCACTTAGAATCGTGGCTACCTCTGGAGAGACAATGTCTTCCTCCAAACTTGTATTAAGAAACTGGGACGGTATGGTTTTTTTCAGAGGAAAAATGGCCCATGCTCGTAGCCAGGGCAATTGGGCTGAGAATGGGCGTCTGACACCTATCATTCGGGAGGGATCAGGATTGCTCCCAGACTAAAGATGCAGCCTCTTAGAACCTTGGCTGCTTTTGAAGAGACTGGATCTTCCTCCTGAAGTGTATTACGAAACTGGGAGGGTGTGGTTTTTTACAGAGTGAAACTTGCAAATGTTCATATCCAGGACCCTTGGCCTGAGCCTGGGCGTCTGAAACCTCAAATTCCAAAGCAATCAGGATTTCTCCGAGACTAAAAATGCCACCACTTAGAATCGTGGCTACTTCTTGATCGACAATGTCTTCCTCCAAACTTGTATTAAGAAACTGGGAGGGTGTGGTTTTTTTCAGAGGAAAATATCCAGTGTTCATGTCCAGGGCAATGCGCCCAAGATTGGGCGTCTGACAGCTAAAATTCCGAACGGATCGGTATTTCTCCCAGACTGAAAATGCCACCACTGAGAACCCTGGCTACTTTTGGAGAGACTGTATCTTCCTCCTAAATGGTATTAAGAAACTGGGAGGTTGTGGTTTTTCACAGAGGGAAAATGGCGTATGTTCATATCCAGGGCGCTTGGCATGAGACTGGGCGTCCGAAACCTCAAATTCCGAAGCAATCTGGATTTCTCCCAGACTAAAAATGACAGCAGTGAGAACCCTGGCTGTTCATGGAGTGCCAAAAGCCTCCTCTAAATGGATATTACAAAAGTGGTGAAGTGATCTTTATTTCACAGAGGAATAGGCCCTTCTTTGCATGCAGGGGCATGGTCCTGAGACTGGGCTTCGGCCTGCTAAAATTCCAAACCTAATGTTTTCTCCGAGACTAAAGATGCCAGCAGTTAGAAGCCTGGCTACTTTTGGGGAGAACAACACTACCTCCAAACTGGTTTTAAGAAACTGGGAGAGTATGGATTTTTTCAGAGGAAAAATGGCCCATGTTTGCATCCAAGGCAGTGGTCCTGAGACTGGGCGTCTGAAACCTCAATTTCCAAAGCCATCAGGATTTCTCCCACACTAAAGATGCCACCACTTAGAATCTTGGATATTTTTGGAGAGACAATGTCTTCCTCAGAACTGCTATTAAGAAACTCTGAAGTTGTGGTTTTTTTCAGAGGAAAATTTCCAGCGTTCCTGTCGAGGGCAATGGACCTGAGACTGGGCGTCTGACAGCTAAAATCCTGAATGGATCAAGATTTCTCCAAGACTAAATATGCCACAACTGAGAACACTGGCTACTTTTGGAGAGACCAACACTACCTCAAAACTGGTATTAAGACACTGGGAGGGTGTGGTTTATTTCAGAGGAAAAAATGGCCAATGTTCTTATCCAGGCACCTTGGCCTGAGACTGGGTGTATGACAGCTCAAATTCCGAAATGATCAGGATTTCTCCTAGACTAAAGATGCCTCCGCATAGAATCTTGGCTAGTTTTGGAGAGACTGTATCTTCCTCCTGAATGGTATTAAAAACTGGAGGGTGTGGTTTTTTACAGAGGGAAAATGGCCAAAGTTCATATCCAGGGCCCTTGAGCTGATACTGGGCGTCTGAGACCTCAAATTCCGAAGGGATCAGGATTTCTCCCAGACTAAAAATGCCACCACTTAGAATCGTGGCTACTTCTGGAGAGACAATGTCTTCCTCCAAACTTGTATTAAGAAACTGGGAGTGTGTGGTTTTTTTCAGAGGAAAATGTCCTGTGTGCGTGTCCAGGGCAATGGGCCTGAGACTGGGCATCTGAAACCTCAAATTCCGAAGCAATCAGGATTTCTCCCAGACTAAAAATGCCACCACTTAGAATCCTGGCTACTTCTGGAGAGACAATGTCTTCCTCCAAACTTGTATTAAGAAACTGGGAGGGTGTGGTTTTTTTCAGAGGTAAATGTCCACTGTTCGTGTCCAGGGCAATGGGCCTGAGACTGGGCGTCTGACAGTTAAAATTCTGAATGGATCAAGATTTCTCCCAGACTAAAGATGCTACCCCTTAGAACCCTGGCTACTATTGCAGATAAAATGTCCTTCTGCAATCTGGTATTAAGAAACTGGAACTCTATGGTTTTTTTGTGACCAAAAAAATGGCCTATGTTTGTGTCCAGGGCAATGGGCGTGCGACTGGGTGTCTGACATCTAAAATTCCGAAGCAATCAGGATTTCTCCCAGACTAAAAATGCTACCACTGAGAATCTTGGCTATTTTGGAGAGACTATGTCTTCCTCAAAACTGCTATTAAAAAACTGGGAGGGTGCGGTTTTTTTCGCAGGGAAAAAGGCCATTTTTCATATCCAGGGTAATTGGCCTGAGACTGGGCGTCTGACAGCTCAAATTCCAAAGGGATCAGGATTCCTCCTAGACTAAAAATGCCACCAGTTACAACCCTGGCTACTTTTGGAGAGACTGTATCTTCCTCCTCAGTGGTATTAAGAAACTGGGTGGGTGTGGTTTTTCTCAGAGCAAAAATGGCCTGTGTTCTTGTCCAGGGCAATGGGCCTGAGACTGGGCGTCTGACATATAAAATTCGGAAAGGATCAGGATTTTTCCCAGACTAAAGATGCCACCACCTAGAATTCTGGCATCTTTTGGAGAGTCAATGTCTTCCTAAAAACTGGTGTTAAGAAACTGGGAGGGTGTGGTTTTTTCAGAGGGAAAATTGCCAATGTTCGTAGGCTGGGTACGTGGCCTGAGACTGGGCGTTCGACAGCTAAACTTCCGAAAGGATCAGGATTTCTCCCAGACTAAAAATGCCACCCCTTAAAAACCTTGGCTACTATTGCCGATAAAATGTCTTTCTCCAAACTGGTATTGAGAAACTGGAAGGGTGTGCTTTTTTTCAGAGAAAAATGGTCCATGTTCGTAGCCAGGGCAATGGGCCTGAGACTGGGCGTCTGACAGCTAAAATTCCGAATGGATCAGGATTTGTCCCACACTAAGGATGTCAGCAGTTAGAAGCCTGACTCCTTTTGGAGAGTCCATCACTAGCTCCAAACTGGTATTAAGAAACTGGGAGGGTATGGTTTTTTTCAGAGGGAAAATGGCCAATGTTCGTATCGAGGGTAATTGACCTTAACCTGGACGTCTGAAAGGTCAAATTCTGAAGGGATCAGGATTTCTCCTAGACTAAAGATGCACCTCTCAGAACCCTGGCTACTTTTGAAGAGACTGTATCTTCCTCCTAAATGGCATTAAGAAACTGGGAGGGTGTGGTTTCTTAAAGAGCGAAAAAATCCAATGTTCATATCCAGGGCAGTGGGATCGAGGCTGAGCGTCGTGACAGCTAAAATTCCGGATGGATCAGGATTTCTCCCAGACTAAAGATGCCGCCCCTTAGAACCCTGCCTACTATTGCAAATAAAATGTCATCCTCTAAGCTGCTATTAAGAAACTTGGAGGGGGTTGTTTTTTTTAGTAGAAAACGGCCCATGTTTTTATCCAAGGTAATTGGCCTGAGACTTGTTGTCGAACAGCTTAAATTCTGAAAGGATCAGGATTTCCCCCAGACTAAAGATGCCACCAGTTATAACCCTGGCTACTTTTGGAGAGACTGTATCTTCCTTTTAAAGTGTATTAAGAAACTGGGAGGGTGTGGTATTTTACAGAGGGAAAAAAGCCAATGTTCATATCCAGGGCCTTTGGCCTGAGACCGGGCGTCTGAAACCTCAAATTCCAAAGCAATCAGGATATCTCCCAGACTAAAAATGCCACCACTTAAAATCGTGGCTACTTCTGGATCGAAAATGTCTTCCTCCAAACTTGTATTAAGAAACTGGGAGGGTGTGGTTTTTTTCAGAGGAAAATGTCCAGTGTTCGTGTTTAGGGCAATGGGCCTGAGACTGGGCATCTGACAGCTAAAATTCCGAACGGATCAGGATTTCTCCCAGACTAAAGATGCCACCACTGAGAACCCTGGCTACTTTGGAGAGACTGTATCTTCCTCCTAAATGGTATTAAGAAACTGGGAGGGTGTGGTTTTTACAGAGGGAAAATGGCTCTCAGGGCCTTGGGTTTTCGATACACTGGACCGTTCATGAGAACCCTCAATCTTATTGGATAGGATCTCACATGGTACTCTGAGACTGCGCTGTTAAATTCCAAAGTTCTCCTCAGACTAAATGGCAGCAGTTGTAAGCTATTTCTACAGAGGAAAATAGCCAACTGTTATAAGCAAAGGGGCTTTGGTCCTGAGACATGGGCCTGAAACCTGCAAATTCAAACCCAATCAGGATTTCTCCCAGACTAAAGATGCCACCACTTAGAATCGTGGCTACTTCTGGAGAGATGTACTTCTCCAAACTGTATTAAGAAACTGGGAGGTGTGGTTTTTTCAGAGGAAAATGTCCAATGTTCGTGTTCAGGGCAATGGGCCTGAGACTGGGCGTCTGACACTAAATTCGAACAGATCAGGATTTCTCCCAGACTAAAGATGCCACCAGTATATAACCTGGCTACTTTGGAGAGACTGTATCTTCCTCCTAAAGGTATTAAGAAACTGGGAGGTTGTGGTTTTTACAGAGGAAAATGGCCAATGTTCATATCCAGGGCCCTTGGCCTGAGACAGGCCGTTGAAACCTCAAATCGAAGGATCAGGATTTCTCCCAGACTAAAAATGCCACCACTGAGAACTCTGGCTGTTCATGGAGATGCCAAAGCCTCCTCTAAATGGATATTACAAAAGTGGTGAAGTGATCTTTATTTCACAGAGAAATAGGCCCTTCTTTGCATGCAGGGCATGGTCCTGAGACTGGGCTGCCTGCTAAAATTCCAAACCTAATGTTTTCTACCAGACTAAAGATGCCAGCAGTTAGAAGCCTGGCTACTTTGGAGAGACCAACACTACCTCCAAACTGGAATTAAGAAACTGGGAGGTATGGGTTTTTTCAGAGAGAAAATTGCCCATGTTCGTAGAGGGCAATTGGTCTCGACTGGCGTCTGAAATGTCAGATTCCAAGCAATCAGAATTTCTCCCAAACTAAACATGCCACCGTTATAACTGGCTACTTTTGGAGAGACATATCTTCCTCCAAACTTGTATTAAGAAACTGGGAGGTGTGGTTTTCAGAGTAAAATGTCCAGTGTTCGTTCCAGGGCCTTGGCCTGAGACTGGGCGTCTGACACCTCAAATTCGAAGGATCAGGATTTCTCCCAGACTAAAGATGCCACCACTAGAACCTGGCTCTTTTGGAGAGACTGATCTTCCTCCTAAATGATATTAAGAAACTGGGAGGTGTGGTTTTTACAGAGGAAAATGGCCAATGTTCATATCCAGGGCCTTGGCATGAGACTGGGCGTCGAAACCTCAAATTCGAAGCAATCAGATTTCTCCCAGACTAAAAATGCCACCACTGAGAACTCTGGCTGTTCATGGAGGACCAAAGCCTTCCTCTAAATGGATATTAAAAAGTGGGAGTGATCTTTTTTCAGAGGAAATATGGCCCTTTGCATGCAGGGCATGGCCTGAGACTGGGCTCTGAGCCTCAGATTCGAAGCAATCAAGTTTCTCCCAAGACTAAAATGCACAGCATTGAACCTGGCTACTGTTTGGAGAGATCAAACTCCTCCAAACTGGTATTAAGAAACTGGGATGGTGTGGTTTTTTCAGAGAAAATGTCAGTGTTCGTTTCAGGGCAATGGGCCTGAGACTGGGCGTTTGACAGCTAAATTCCGAAGGATCAGGATTTCTCCCAGACTAAAGATGCCACCATTATAACCCTGGCTACTTTTGGAGAGACTGTATCTTCCTCCTAAATGGTATTAGAAACTGGGAGGTTGTGGTTTTTACAGAGGAAAATGGCCAATGTTCATATCCAGGGCCTTGGCCTGAGCAGGCGTCTGAAACCTCAAATTCGAAGGATCAGGATTTCTCCCAGACTAAAATGCCACACTGAGAACCTGGCTGTCATGGAGGCCAAAGCCTCCTCTAAATGGATATACAAAAGTGGTGAAGTGATCTTTATTTCCAGAGGAATAGGCCTTCTTTGCATGCAGGGCATGGTCCTGAGACTGGCTTCGCCTGCTAAAATTCAAACAATGTTTCTCCCAGACTAAAGATGCCAGCAGTTAGAAGCCTGGCTACTTTGGAGAGACAACACTACCTCAAACAGGTATTAAGAAACTGGGATGGTTTTTTCAGAGGAAAATGCCATGTTCTTCAGGGCAATGGGCTGAACTGGGCGTCTGAACCTAAATCGAAGGATCAGGTTTCTCCAGACTAAAGATGCCCCTTAGAACCTGGTCTTTGGAGAGACTATCTTCTCTAATGTATTAAGAAACTGGGAGGTGTGGTTTTTACAGAGGAAAATTGCCAATGTTCATATCAGGCGCTGGCTGAGACTGGCGTCGAAACCTCAAATTCGAAGAATCAGGATTTCTCCCAGACTAAAAATGCTACCACTGAGAACCTGGCTGTTCATGGAGAGCAAACTCCTCTAAATGATATTACAAAAGTGGGATGATCTTTATTTCAGAGAAATAGGCCCTTCTTGCATGCAGGGCATGGTCCTGAACTGGCTTGCCTCTAAAATTCAAACCAATGTTTCTCCCAGACTAAAGATGCCAGCATTAGAAGCCTGGCTACTGTTGAGAGACAACACTACCTCCAAACTGGTATTAAGAAACTGGGAGGGTTGGTTTTTCAGAGGAAAATGCCAGTTGTGAGGGCAATGGCGAACTGGGCGTCGAACCTAAATTCGAAGGGATCAGGTTTCTCCCAGACTAAAGATGCACCCTTAGAACCTGGCTCTTTTGGAGAGACTGATCTTCTCTAAATGTATTAAAACTGGAGGGTGGTTTTACAGAGGAAAATGGCAATGTTCATATCAGGGCCCTTGGCGGAGACAGGCCGTCTGAAACCTCAAATTCCAAGATCAGATTTCTCCCAGAAAAATCTAACACTGAGAATCTGTTTCTGGAGCCAAAGCCTCCTCAAATGATATTACAAAAGTGGTGAGTGATCTTTTTTCACAGAAATAGGCCTTCTTTCATGCAGGCATGGTCCTGAAACTGGGCTGCCCTAAAATTCCAAACAATGTTTTCTCCCAAACTAAACATGCCACCGATAAACCTGGCTACTTTTGGAGAGACAATATCTTCCTCCAAACTGTATTAGAAACTGGAGGTGTGGTTTTTCAGAGAAAATGTCCAGTGTTCGTGTTGAGGGCAATGGGCCTGAACTGGGCGTCTAGACCTCAAATTCCGAAGGATCAGGTTTCTCCCAGACTAAAGATGCCACAGTAAACCCTACTTTTGGAGAGACTGTATCTTCTCCTAAATGTATTAAGAAACTGGGAGGTTGTGGTTTTTACAGAGGAAAATGGCCAATGTTCATATCAGGGCCTTGGCTGAGACGGGCTCTGAAACCTCAAATTCAAGAATCAGATTTCTCCCAGACTAAATGCCACCACTGAGAACCCTGGCTGTTTGGAGTGCCAAAACCTCCTCTAAATGGATATTACAAAATGGTGAAGTGATCTTATTTCCAGAGAAATAGGCCCTTCTTGCATGCAGGGCATGGTCCTGAGACTGGGCTTCGGCCTGCAAAATTCAAACCTAATGTTTTCTCCCAGACTAAAGATGCCAGCATTGAACTGGCTACTTTGGAGAGACAATCCTCCTCCAAACTGTATTAAGAAACTGGGAGGTATGGTTTTCAGAGGAAAATTGCCCATGTTCGTAGCCAGGGCAATGGGCTGAGACTGGGCGTCTGACACTAAATTCGGAATCAGGATTTCTCCCAGACTAAAGATGCCACCTTAGAATCCTGGCTCTTTTGGAGAGACAATTCTTCCTCCAAACTGTATTAAGAAACTGGGAGGTGTGGTTTTCAGAGGAAAATGTCAGTGTTCGTTCAGGGCCTTGGCCTGAGACTGGCGTCTGACACTAAATTCCGAAGGATCAGATTTCTCCCAGACTAAAGATCCACCACTAGAACCCGGCTACTTTGGAGAGACATATCTTCCTCAAATGGTATTAAGAAACTGGGAGGTTGGTTTTTGTGTTCGTGTTGAGGCAATGGGCCTGAAACAGCGTCTGACAGCTAAAATTCGAAGGATCAGGATTTCTCCCAGACTAAAGATGCCCAATAAGAACCCTGGCTACCTTTGGAGAGACTGTATCTTCCTCCTAAAGGGTATTAAATGCTGGGAGGTTGTGGTTTTACAGAGGGAAAATGGCCAATGTTCATATCCAGGGCCCTTGGCGGAGACAGGCCGTCTGAAACCTCAAATTCCGAATGGATAAGTTTCTCCACACGAAAAATGCTAACACTGAGAACTCTGGCTGTTCTTGGAGGCCAAAAGCCTCCTCTAAATGGATATCACAAAAGTGGTGAAGTGATCTTTATTTCACAGAGGAATAGGCCCTACTTGCATGCAGTGTGGTCCTGAGACTGAGCTTGGCCTGCTGTTCAAACATAATATTTTCTCCCAGACTAAAAGATACCCAGCAGTTAGAAGCCTGGCTACTGTTGGAGGGCCAACACTACCTCAAACTGGTATTAGAAACTGGGAGGTATGGTTTTTCAGAGAAAATGTCCAGTGTTCGTTTGAGGGCATGGCTGAGACTGGGCGTCTGAAACCTCAAATTCGAAGGGATCAGGATTTCTCCCAGACTAAAGATGCCACCAGTTATAACCTGGCTACTTTTGGAGAGACTGTATCTTCTCCTAAATGTATTAAGAAACTGGGAGGTGTGTTTTTTACAGAGGAAAATGGCCAATGTTCATATCCAGGGCCCTGGCCTGAGACGGCGTCTGAAACCTCAAATTCGAAGAATCAGGATTTCTCCCAGACTAAAAATGCCACCACTTAGAATCTGGTACCTCTGGAGAGACAATGCTTCCTCCAAACTGTATTAAGAAACTGGGAGGTGTGTTTTTCAGAGGAAAATGTCCAGTGTTCGTGTTGAGGGCAATGGGCCTGAGACTGGGCGTCTGACAGCTAAAATTCCGAAGGATCAGGATTTCTCCCAGACTAAGGATCAGGATTTCTCCCAGACTAAAGATGCCACCACTGAGAACCCTGGCTACTTTTGGAGAGACTGGTATCTTCCTCCTAAATGATATTAAGAAACTGGGAGGTGTGGTTTTTACAGAGGAAAATGGCCAATGTTCATATCCAGGGCCCTTGGCGGAGACAGGCCGTCTGAAACCTCAAATTCCGAATGGATCAGGATTTCTCCCAGACGAAAAATGCTAACACTGAGAACTCTGGCTGTTCATGGAGAGCCAAAAGCCTCCCTCTAAATGGATATCACAAAAGTGGTGAAGTGATCTTTATTTCACAGAGGAATAGGCCCTTCTTTGCATGCAGGGGCATGGTCCTGAGACTGGGCTTCGGCCTGCTAAAATTCCAACCCTAATGTTTTCTCCCAGACTAAAAATGCCAGCAGTTAGAAGCCTGGCTACTGTTGGAGAGATCAACACTACCTCCAAACTGGTATTAAGAAACTGGGATGGTGTGGTTTTGTTCAGAGGAAAATATCCAGTGTTCGTGTTGAGGGCAATGGGCCTGAAACTGGGCGTCTGAAACCTCAATTCGAATGGATCAGGATTTCTCCCAGACTAAAGATGCCACCAGTTATAACCCTGGCTACTTTTGGAGAGACTGTATCTTCTACCTAAAGTGTATTAAGAAACTGGGAGGGTGTGGTTTTTTAGAGAGGGAAAATTGCCAATGTTCATATCCAGGGCCCTTGGCCTGAGACTGGGTGTCTGAAACCTCAAATTCCGAAGCAATCAGGATTTTTCCCAGACTAAAAATGCCACCACTTAGAATCGTGGGTACCTCTGGAGAGACAATGACTTCCTGCAAACTTCCATTAAGAAACTGGGAGGGTGTGGTTTTTTTCAGAGGAAAATATCCAGTGTACGTGTTGAGGGCAATGGGCCTGAGACTGGGCGTCTGACAGCTAAAATTCCGAACGGATCAGGATTTCTCCTTGACGAAAAATGCCACCACTGAGTACTCTGGCTACTTTCGGAGATACTGTATCTTCCTCCTAAATGGTATTAAGAAACTGGGAGGTTGTGGTTTTTTACAGAGGGAAAATGGCCAATGTTCATATCCGGGGCTCTTGGCCTGAGACAGGCCGTCTGAAACCTCAAATTCCGAAGCAATCAGGATTTCTCCCAGACTAAAAATGCCACCACTTAGAATCCTGGCTACTTCTGGATCGACAATGTCTTCCTCCAAATTTGTATTAAGAAACTGGGAGGGTGTGGTTTTTTTCAGAGGAAAATATTCGGTGTTCCTGTCCAGGCCAATGGGCCTGAGACTGGGTGTCTGACAGCTAAAATTCCGAATGGATCAGGATTTCTCCCAGACTAAAGATGCCACCACTGAGAACCCTGGCTACTTTTGGAGAGACTGTATCTTCTACCTAAAGTGTATTAAGAAACTGGGAGGGTGTGGTTTTTTACAGAGGGAAAATGGCCAATGTTCATACCCAGGACCCTTGGCCGGAGGCAGGCCGTCTGAAACCTCAAATTCCGAATGGATCAGGATTTCTCCCAGACTAAAAATGCCACCACTTAGAATCGTGGGTACCTCTGGTGAGACAATATCTTCCTCCAAACTTGTATTAAGAAACTGGGAGGCTGTGTTTTTTTTCAGAGGAAAATGTCCAGTGTTCGTGTTGAGGGCAATGGGCCTGAGACTCGGCGTCTGACACCTAAAATTCCGAACGCATCAGTATTTCTCCCAGACTAAAGATGCCACCACTGAGAACCCTGGCTACTTTCGGAGAGACTGTATCTTCCTCCTAAATGGTATTAAGAAACTGGGAGGTTGTGGTTTTTTACAGAGGGAAAATGGCCAATGTTCATATCCAGGGCGCTTGGCATGAGACTGGGCGTCCGAAACCTCAAATTCCGAATGGATCAGGATTTCTCCCAGACGAAAAATGCTAACACTGAGAACTCTGGCTGTTCATGGAGTGCCAAAAGCCTCCTCTAAATGGATATTACAAAAGTGGTGAAGTGATCTTTATTTCACAGAGAAATAGGCCCATCTTTGCAGGCAGGGGCATGGTCCTGAGACTGGGCTTCGGCCTGCTAAAATCCCAAACCTAATGTTTTCTCCCAGACTAAAGATGCCAGCGGTTAGAAGCCTGGCTACTGTTGGAGAGACCAACACTACCTCAAAACTGGTATTAAGAAACTGGGATGGTGTGGTTTTGTTCAGAGGAAAAGGTCCAGTGTTCGTGTTGAGGGCAATGGGCCTGAGACTGGGCGTCTGACAGCTAAAATTCCGAAGGGATCAGGATTTCTCCCAGACTAAAGATGCCGCCAGTTATAACCCTGGCTACTTTTGGAGAGACTGTATCTTCTACCTAAAGTGTATTAAGAAACTGGGAGGGTGTGTTTTTTAACAGAGGGAAAATTGCCAATGTTCATATCCAGGGCCCTTGGCCGGAGACAGGCCGTCTGAAACCTCAAATTCCGAAGCAATCAGGATTTCTCCCAGACTAAAAATGCCACCACTTAGAATCGTGGGTACCTCTGGAGAGACAATGTCTTCCTCCAAACTTCTATTAAGAAACTGGGAGGGTCTGGTTTTATTCAGAGGAAAATGTCCAGTGTTCGTGTTGAGGGCAATGGGCCTGAGACTGGGCGTCTGACAGCTAAAATTTCGAACGGATCAGGATTTCTCCCAGACTAAAGATGCCACCACTGAGAACCCTGGCTACTTTCGGAGAGACTGTATCTTCCTCCTAAATGGTATTAAGGAACTGGGAGGTTGTGGTTTTTTACAGAGGGAAAATGGCCAATGTTCATATCCAGGGCCCTTGGCCGGAGACAGGCCGTCTAAAAGCTCAAATTCCGAATGGATCAGGATTTCTCCCAGACGAAAAATACCAACACTGAGAACCCTGGCTGTTCATGGAGTGCCAAAAGCCTCCTCTAAATGGATATTACAAAAGTGGTGAAGTGATCTTTATTTCACAGAGAAATAGGCCCTTCTTTGCATGCAGGGGCATGGTCCTGAGACTGGGCTTCGGCCTGCTAAAATTCCAAACCTAATGTTTTATCCCAGACTAAAGATGCCAGCAGTTAGAAGCAGTTAGAAGGTTTTTTACAGAGGGAAAATTGCCAATGTTCATATACAGGGCCTTAGGCCTGAGACCGGGTGTCTGAAACCTCAAATTCAAGCAATCAGGATTTCTCCCAGACTAAAAATGCCACCACTTAGAATCGTGGCCACTTCTGGATTGACAATGTCTTCCTCCAAACTTAAGCCTCCTCTAAATGGATATTACAAAAGTGGTGAAGTGATCTTTATTTCACAGAGAAATAGGCCCTTCTTTGCATGCAGGGGCGTGGTCCTGAGACTGGGCTTCGGCCTGCTAAAATCCCAAACCTAATGTTTTCTCCCAGACTAAAGATGCCAGCAGTTAGAAGCCTGGCTACTGTTGGAGAGACCAACACTACCTCCAAACTGGTATTAAGAAACTGGGAGGTATGGTTTTTCAGAGGAAAATTGCCCATGTTGTAGCCAGGGCAATGGGCCTGAGACTGGGCGTCTGAAACCTCAAATTCGAAGCAATCAGAATTTCTCCCAAACTAAACATGCCACCGTATATAATCCTGGCTACTTTTGGAGAGACAATATCTTCCTCCAAACTTGTATTAAGAAACTGGGAGGGTGTGGTTTATTTCAGAGTAAAATGTCCAGTGCTTGTTTCCAGGG
>JAREIS010001450.1:0-40491 GCA_030060385.1 Muscicapa striata striata
TTTCATCCTTCTTTACCTGATAGGCTTCAGAGCCTGGAACAGACACTTCCTTGTTCATAAACTCATGAAATCCTTGTTGATCTTGAACTGAACATGTAAATTCCTGTATTCCTCATACTCGCATTGAAGTCATCCTTGTAGGCTGGCGTTGCTCCAAGGAGACTATGGCTGTGTATTTTCTAGGAAAAATAGATCATTTTTCTGTGAGTGAACTCTAAGGGAACATTCTAATGTGTTCCTGTTCCATAAACACATGTGTAGTTTTACACCAACCACGTGGCAAATGCCAAAAACAGACTCCCAAGGTTGAGTTAGTTGCTCTGGGACTGACTGTTACATGCAAGTTCTCTGCTTTGAGAGGATGTAGTCTGGTATCTCCAGAAATCTGGCACATTTCTATCCACTTAGTTATAATAGTTTACATTGTGAGGTTTTCTTCATTAACAAGTGGAGCAAACTTTAAAAAAATGGGCACTTATTTGAAATATCAAATGGTCAACAAAGGCCACAACTTCAGGAAGAGAAGAAACTTGCTAAATTGTATACTTTGTCTATATAGAAAAAGTTCAAATTTACATTTACTTTTGAAAATCATCTATATACGTTTTGGCAGGGAGGTTTTATGGATTTGGTTACACAGATTTGAACTTTTGAGCTACAATTATGTCTGCCTGTCTAACAGCAAGCAGAGCTTCTGATAATATTTGATTCTTCTAGTGGACAGAAACTGAGCCTTGAACTGAGGCACCTGTGAATACTGGCCATTAAAACAAACTCTTACTAGTCTGAAACTACAACTACAAAAACCAAAACACATTAGCCCTAAGGGCAAAACTCATTAATGCTTAAAGCCATAAGGAAAAATTCTTCATTCCTTCTCCTCAAATCAACACAAGTAGGTTTTCAAAGCTCATGATTCACATCCAAGATGAAGTGGCAATGAGAATAATAGACACACTCCCAACACTGACACCAATGCTTCTGCTCCTCTGGGCCTGAAACTGCTGTGCTGGTGTGTTCTGGAATCTGGGATGTCTTTTCAGCATTTGGTACTAGAGAAAGTAGCCTGGACTTCCAACATCTGCCCAGTGACATTCCCTGCAGAGCCCCAGCACAGGCCTCACTCAGCTGCTCCCTGCTGGGCCAGCCTTGACCTCAGCCTTCCCCAAGCATCTGGCTGTAACCAGTGTGAGCCAGGGCCCTGCTGTGCCTGCTCCAAAGAGGCACAGCTGCCCCCCAACCCAAGGGCTGCAGGAGGCCTGAGTGCCCTTGCCAACATCACTGCTCTGACAGAAGCTGGCAGCCATTCCCAGTGTTTGATACCACACACACTTCTCCCTGCCCTCCTGCACTATAAATACGGCGGGCGGATGCAGCACCACTGCTGCAGCTGACCTACACTGCAGGAAGGAGGGCCAGTCTGGCCAAACTCACCTCGGTGTTCATTTCAGCTCTTCCCTCACCCTGCCCATCTACTCCTTTTGCTTTCAATCTCCCCTTCATATTTCCTGTAAAATAACATCTGTACTTTAGAACATGATTTTGGTTGCACATTAATACACGTAGAGGCTTCACTTAATAATCAAATCTTTACACCACAAGAGTTAGACAAAACGAACACAGTGAAAAGGATACAACTGCTTCAGCCTCCTCGGTTCTCTTCACTGCTTCCTGGACTTGGGAATCTTCTTCTGCAGCCTGGCTGGTGCTGGGATTCTAGAACTCCAAAAGTGTTCTCTTTTGTGAATCTCATGGGTGCATGGGGGAAATGGAGGTGACACTTGAGACAGATACAATGTAGACCAGGATGTGAAAGGCTACAGCAAGGAAGAAGAGTGGCCAGCAGCTGCTGGCTCCATGTGCTGGACTACTGGTCTATCCTCTGTGGTCCTTCCTCACCACAGGGCTGATAAAGTTGCAATCCAATGGCTGTTTCTAAAACAAGGACAAATTCATCTAGGATCAGAATTAGGTTTTACTCCCATTCTGAAAAATCTGGCATTTGTTGAAAGTGCATCTTTCTTCACAAACAATTGCTGTCAAACAAGGAGGTACTGCAGGCAAACATGCACTCTATTGTACTCCTACTTTCTCATGTTAGGACTTCCAAGTCCTTCTCCCAAGCCTAGAGCTAAAAGCATTGGGAGGAAGTGTCTCCTTCAGCAGCTCCATCAAAGGCTTCCTCTCACAATGAAGGTATCAGGTTGGTTTTTGTTGCTCCAAATTTCCACTTGTACACAACAGGAACAAACTCAGCTGTATAACCATAAGATTTTCTAAAGAGAGACCTGGCTGTTTTAGGGTTTTATGTGGTAATGGCACAATCAGTGCTCCACTGACACAATCCAGGAGTACTGAGTGTGATGGTTGGTTGTGAATTCCCATCAGGTTAATAAGCACACAGCCACATGTCCCAAAACTCTTGTACTTTTAAGTACAGCTGCTTTAAATCCAGCAGCTAGCCGGCACAAAGAAGTCCAGCCATTTCATCATCTTGTGTGGCTGCGTCTTTTCCAGCATGGCTTCAGCCTGGATCTTTACCGTTTGGATACAAGTTTAACTTTTAGTGCCTGAATGAGACTTTGGATTTTCTGAGTTCCCCAGAACAGAAAGCATGAAGCAGGAGGAATTGCAGAGGTCAGCAGAAAGAAGACAAGTTCTTATAGAAGGAGAGATCTGGAAAAATCGCCACTGATAAGTAGCTTAAAACCTTTTTTTTTCTGTGGTCTTTAGAGGATCGTGACTTTACTTAAAATTCCTTTAAACTGTAGAAAATACTTGGGGAGGTTAAAAGCGCCTGAGAAGAAGACCTTTTTTTTTGCCCTGAGAAATGGGCCTCGGGAAGGGACTGAGCTCAGTTTTCCAGGCAGAGCAGAAAGTTGGCTCAGGACAGTGCTGCTCCACCCCTGCAGGATCCTCTCTTCTGATCACAAACTTCCTGACAAAGCAGTCAGAATACCTGAGGCAGGGCATGCTTTGGCCTGGTCCTGCACATGCCCATCACAGCTTTTACACCATTAGCAGGGGGCAAAACCTTTATACACAGTACAGAATGTTAAAAATGCAGCAAATACCTGAGCAGGTCTTGCTGGAGCGTCTGTCTCAGAAGGTGCTGGTGGGGTTTTGAGATGGAGCCAATTTGCTGTGAGGATGGTCAAACATTTCAGGTTCCAAGGCCTAAATATAAACTGTCATAGTTCTTTTGTTATAGGCTGAACAGACATTCAGTGTCAGGACCCAAAAACCAGCATGAAGCTGATTTGAGGGAGCTTCAGGCTGGATATCAGGAAAACATTCTTGCCCCAGAGGGTGCTGGAGCACAGGTACAGGCTGTCATGGCCCATGGTCTCTGTAGCAGGAGCTCAAGAAGCATTTGGACAACAGTCTTGGGAACAGGGTGTGATTCTTGTGGTGTCCTGTGCAGGGCCAGGGAGTTTGGCTTCAGGACGCTGATGGGTTGCTGATGACTCAGGATATTCTAACAAGCTAGGCTTCATCTCTCAGGGTGTTTTTTTCTGAAAAGGCTCTTCTCCTTCCTCTAAAGACTTAAGTTACCTTGCAAGTATTAACTTCAAATTCACTATATTGATTTCAGTGTAGCAAGGCCAATCAGTTGGAAGGGTTTGAAACAGATATTCCTTCAGACTGAAGGAATTATTCTTTAGATTCAGCTTGGCTACCTACAGGCAGACATTTAAGAAAAAAAACCATCATTACGGTTCCTACATGGCAAGTACAGAAATCTGATCAGTCCTGGACAGCTGTTTGTGAGCATCCAACTCAAAGTAAACAATGTCCTTTGGAAGACAGATGAATTATTCCTCTACCACATGAGATTTAAGCCATTATAATTTTTCTCCAATTGGAAACAACCAAGTAACTCTATTTACATCAAGCACATGTTCCTTTAAAAAAAACAGTAAATGCTTCTTATACGTGAGGAATGTGATAGTTAGGTGCTGCTGTTCAGGGATGAATAATATGTGTATGTTAAGGGAAGTTTTCTTGATATATAGTTATGACTTTGAGATATGTTATTTAGATGTCCTATGTCATCCCCATAATTCACTTTCCCCCAGGTGGTTGTCATGGGACAGCCTTGGTAGGCATGACAGGTAAAGGGAGGGCATGTAACTGTTGCCATTGCATGAGGCATCTGAGAGGAGGGAAGGCTTTTAACTGTTACCAACACCCAGTGGGCTGTCTTTTCTTCATTATTATGTCCAAAGCATGGCAGGCCTGGCGATGCCAGAGACCGGTGGTGCGGCCAAGGCAGGGGGCACCTCCCAAGCATCGCCTGGAGCTTGGCATGAAGCCCAAGCACCAGGGAGGCTGCCCGGGGGAGGGCACTGGGGCATCCCCGGCAGGCGGCAGCGCAGCAGCCACAGGGCAGCATCAGGCCTGCTGGAGGCATTGTCTCCTCCTCACAGCCCGACGGCTCCCGTGTTCCAATGGAAATCGTGCTGATGGAGAAGGTGGGCTCTGGCTGCCACTCCATCATCCAGCTCCTCGAGTGGTTTGAGCTGCCTGACAGCTTCCTGCTGGTGATGGAGCGTCCGGAGGCATCGCAGGATCTCCTGCAGTTGGTGCAGGAGCAGGAGTTCCTGTGCGAGGAGCAGGCGCGCTGGCTGTTCCGCCAGGTGCTGGAGGCCGTGCGGCACTGCACCGCCTGCGGCGTCCTGCACCGCGACATCAAGGCGGAGAACCTCCTCGTTGACCCGGAGAGCGGCGACCTGAAGCTCATCGACTTCGGTTGCGGCACCTTCCTCCAGGAGCGGGCCTTCACACGATTTGCCGGTGAGCCGCCAGCCCGGGCCCTGCTCCCAGTGCCAGGCACTGCACGGCCCCATTCCCTCCTGGGCTGCGGGCTGCGGCCTTCAGCCGGCTGCCGGCTCCTGGGGCACGGCATCTGCCCCGTGCCAAAGGGCAGCCGGCACCGGCGCTGCCGACAGAGAGGGGCTGCAAAAGCCGGGCCCGGCCCCTCGGCTTGCCCGGCCCGCAAGGCCGTGGGCTGCTCCACTGGCCTTCTTTGCCTTGCACAAGGGTTTCTTGGCTTTGGCCAGTTGCCTGGGGGACGTGGGGTGGCCTCCGGGGGAAGTCGGGGCCGCCGACGTGGCCCCTGCCTCAGCCAGGAGGCCGGCGCCAGGCTCTGCACGGCAGCGGCCTGCGCCCGGACAGCGCCGCCTGTCTCCCCTAGGAACACTCGCGTACAGCCCGCCCGAGTGGATCGGCCTCGGCTGCTACCACGGCCATTCGGCGACCGTCTGGTCCCTGGGCGTGCTGCTGTACGTCATGGTCTGCGGGAGCCTCCCCTTCTGGAACGAGCGTGCCGTCGTGTCGGGGCAGCTCTTCTTTGAGCACCAGGTCTCTCCAGGTTGGTATCCGGCCTCAAGAAGGCAGGCTGTGGCAGATGGCGGCGCACAGCAGCCCGGCGTGGCCCTCACGCGGCTCGGCGGGACGGCGATGAGCCCTCAAGGGCCGGCCGCAGGAGGCGGCCCGTGCCGACGGGCTCGGCGCGGCACGCGTGGCTGAAGGAGGTGGCCGTGTCCCGCCGTGCCCGTGTCCCGCACGGGGCAGAGCGGCTCGGGGTCCTGCGGGCGCCGGGGGCAGCAGCTGGGCAGGAGCTTTCTGCCAGTGACCGGCGCTTTCTGGCTTCTCTCCCCAGAGTGCGAACATCTGATCCGCTGGTGTTTGTCCAAGCACCCCATGGACAGGCCAGTGCTGGAGCAGATCTTGTGCCACCCGTGGGTGCGGGGCCGGCGTTTTTGACGCCTCGCCAGAGCCTCTGCAGCACCCAGTTACCACGTCCCACGCAGGACCCTAAAATAAAACAAGCTCAAAGCTATTGCGGGCTGTCAAGTCTGGTCCTTGTCAGCAGCTTCAGCTAAAGACACCTCTTGGGAAAAGGGGGAATCCCAGGGCTGCCTTCAGCCTTCTTCAAGCTTTCCATGCCTTTCCTTCAGCACAGTAACTTTGTGTCTTCTAGCACAGGCTGTACTACAGGTAGGAGGGCCTTTAACAAGCCAGGAAATGCAGCAGTGAAACAACAGGTGCCCTTTCAAGCTGATGCGGCCACTTGGTCTCCTGAAGTGAAACAAGGGAGGGCTCTGTGTGCATTGCCAGGGCCAGAGGGTGGCAGGGGCAGAGATGTTGCTCTGCTACCAAAGCTGGGAGAAGAACCAGAAGCACCAAAAGGTCATTTCACGCTGAGCCCTGATGAACTCTTCATCTTTCTTTCCCTCTAATGGGCAGCAGGCAAACGCAGGCCAGGCCTCGTGGCTCATGGCAGAGCCTTTTTCCTCCCCAGGGAGCCTCCTCACAGTAAGGGGGGAGCCCTCCCCAGCCCTGGACTCACCAGCACAGCTCCCCGGAGCCAGGCCACCGCCTGAGCCCCACGTGCCCTGAGCCAAGTGAGGATTGGCGGCCGTCCTGGCCACAGCGACGACAAATCCATCGAGCTTCACACCTCTGACAAGTGGTGTGAGATTTTTAACCTCTGGAGCTCTTGGCTCCAACTTCATTGAGTTATCTTAAATGAGCAAAGCAGCTAATAGTTGCTAAAAATTTATTTATTATTAAATAGATCTTATTACAAAGCACATTGGTCTCAAATGGCAAGTAGAAATGCAGTGGCGGAAGGAATGGCAAAAGCAATTGGCAAATGGCAGTGGCAAAAACAGATGGCTAAAATGCACCAAATCCTCTCCATACAAACTCTTATATAGGATTTTCCCAATAAGGTAAAAATTTGGACCACCGCTTTTTAACTCATTAGAATTCTAGTTTCTTAACACATTAGGTTACATATAAACTACGCATACGACCTATCTTGTTGTATCTGAAAAATGCAGACCATATTCTTACTATAGCTCTCTTGTGTCTAAGTACTCTCTACAACCATGGCCCTGGAGCCTCTGCTGAAAACATCAGTATGTTTTTTCAACCTTCACTAGAACTCGCACTGCACTTTGGTGTTTGAAGCACTGGAGCCCATACTAAAACTTACTGACTTCTACTGCCAGCCTGGGGAGAGGCAGCACCACTCAGAACCCCCAGCGGACACGGCCAAAACCCAGAACTGACCCCTGGTGCCACCTGAGCACCTCGGGCTGCACAGAGCACCAGGAACAGTCCCTGGGTTAGGGTCAGTGCAGCGCTCTAAGCGATGGTCCCGCCACATCCCAGCAGGAGCATTCCCGTATGGAGCGGGGCGGGAGCGGCTCGGCCGCAATTGAAGGGCGCGGGCGGGGCGGGGACGGGACCTGCACAGGTGCGCGGGGCCCCAGGGCGCATGCGCGGGGCGGGGCGGAGGGGATTTAAACGGCGGGGAGAGCCCGGCTGTGCCATTTGCTGCTCGGTGCTCGTGGGAGGTGGCCCGGGCTCTCTTTCTCTTTTTATCTGTATTTCTTTTCTTCTGTATTTCTCTTTCTCTGTACCTGTCTTTTCTCCCCACTCTTCCTTCTCCCCTCTGGCCCAGCTCTCCTCTTCCCCCCACCATGCCCCTACGCACCCAACCCTACCTTACAGCTCTCTCCTCCTTCCACCCTTCCTTCCCCCAACCCTGGACCCCCCTGCCTCCTCTCCCTGCTCCCCTTACCCTCCCCCAGTTCTTCCCCACCTGCCTTCAGTCCTCCCCCTCCTTCCTCCACCCTCCCTTTCCCCCCCACCGCACCTTCTCCTCTCTTCTCTCCCTGCTGCCCTGCACACCCCAACACCCCCACCTGCCCTCCATCCTTGGTCACCCACCCCGACCGCACCATCTGCCCCCCTATTCCCATCCTCCAACCCCCCTTTCCCTCTTTCCCCTGCAGTTGCGGGGCTCGGGGCGCCAGAGAATAAAGCCCAGAGGGCCGGAGCCAGCGCCCCCCACCCTCCCTGCAGCCCCAGACAGGGACTGGCCCGGTCTGCGGGTGTCCCCATGCCGGTCAAACACACCGCCCGACACCGCCGGGGCTCCGCCTTTCCCTACATCACACTGGGGGTCCCCGGGGGGGTCGGGGCTGGGTTAGAGGGATCCCCTCCTTAGGAGGGGTCCTGGGGGAAGTGGGGGTCAGGGTGGGCCCCCTCGTGAGGGAAGGGGTTCGGGAGAGGGGTTGGGCAGAGGGGGCACTTCCCCTTTCCAGGCCCTGCCCCCTCCCCTGGACCCTCCCCTCCGCCCGGGGGCCACCCCGGCCCCTTCCCGGGGCCCCCTCCTCTGGACCGGAGGGAGGGAGGGGGGCGGCTGGGGCCGTTCATTTGTCTGGCAATTTTGGGGTTTTGTGCCTGTTCACGCTGCAGAGTGACGTGCCCCCACCCTCCCTCCCTCCCCTCGGGGAGGGATCGGTGTTGGGGTCATGCGCAGGCAGTCCACTCGACGGATTAGGGGTCCTTGATTTTTTCCTGCCCTTTTTGCCTCCATATTTAGAAGGTCAGGTGAGTGGTGACCGAGCAGCCATCTTGGGAGTGGCGTGATGCCATTTTCGCCCTACCTCGCCGCCATCTTTGGTACAGCACAAACCACTTTCTGTCTGGTCACCATCTTTGTTGTGTTACCCTTAAGGCCCCTCACAATGGCATCTTTCTAAGCTGTCTGCCTGATTCTTGACCCGACTCCGATCCCCTGCTCTCGGCGCGATTTTCAGCCGCATTTCCCGGCGCGAGGACGCGAGCAGCAGCAGGCAGCTCAGGAACGCCTCTCTCGGCCGGGGTCCTTCTGTGGCTGCCAGCTTGAGCGTGGCGCAGTCCCGCATGGCAGGGTCCCCGCACGTGGTCGCTTCCGCCATCTTGAGAGGGGCGCGCACGCAGTACCGGGCTGTGCCCACAAGGCGGCAGCACCGCCCATACGGGGTGGCTGCAGTACCGGGCTCTGCCCACAAGGCGGCAGCACCGCCCATACGGGGTGGCTGCAGTACCGCGCTCTGCCCACAAGGCGGCAGCTCCGCCGCCGAACTCAGCCCGGGCTGCGGCGCTTTGGGCACAGAGAGAGAAGCGAAGGCAAAAAGCAACGAGCCCCATCCCTTCAAAATATCCTCCTAAATGAATGTCCCAAAAAAACCCCAACCAAAACTAAAAGAAGCCATGTCTCTAACAAAAAAACAAAACCAAAACAAAACAAAAACCCTTTAAATACAAATCTATTTATTCATATATAATTTATATTCATATTTATAATCTATACATATTTTATATATTCAATTGAGGTTGTATTACAACATATAAACAATATTATTTTTATTATTTATGATATACATAATCTTTATGTTGCTAATATTTATTTCTATTTTATGTATATCTATTTCGTTATATAATATATATTTGTGTGTTTCTAATTTTAACATTATTTATTTAAAAGCTCTACCTCTAACCAAATACAAACATAAAACCTCTTTATTTTAAACGATATTTAAATATATGTTTCTATTTATATTTTTCATATTTATATCTTTAATAAATATAGCTATATTATGAATATATTATAACATAAGATATATAATATTCTTTATATCCTACGTATATATTTATCTATATATTTTATATATATACTTACATATATTTATATATGCATCTATACTTCTACTTTTATGTCTTTGTATACTTATTGTATATTTGTATATTTATTTTGCTTATATTCTTTATAAAAAAACCTGCCTTTACCAAATAAAGCCAATATAATATTTAAACTACATAAAATATTTTTATATTTCTATTCTCATATTTATAATTTATATTTCTAAATTACATTTTATATTTGCATTATTTATATTATATATTTAATATGAATTTTTTACCGGTATTTGTTTATATTTCATCTTTATATTTGGGGTTTTTTGAGAGTTTCCAAAGGGTTTTTTGAGGGTTTTTAAAAGCGTTTTGGGGTTAGTTAAAGGGATTTTGTTGGGAATTAATTTGGAATTTTTTGGGAAGTTTTTGGGAATTTGGGGAGGGGGGGACCCTAAAAAATAAAAAATAATTTTTTTTTTAAAAAATGGGATTTGGGTAAAAAAATTGGGGAATTTCTCCCCAAAAATGGCAAAGGGAGCCCCAAAAATGCACGTGGGATGAGGTGGTTTTAGCCAAAATCGGGCAGCTGGCCTCAAAATCTCCCAGAATTTGGGGAATCACCTCAAAAATCCACCTCGGGGATTGTTGCTCGAGCCAGGGTGGGCTGCAGTACTGGGTTGTGTACCTATACTATATAGTATAAGGTATATTGGGGAAAAATATCTTCAAATCATTTTTTTGTACTTAGAAACATTTCCTGAATAAGAACTTTTGTGTGATATATTACCTGACAGTAATAGAAGACCCTGAAAATCATGGTTCAGTTTATATTCAGAAGTAAGACTTGAAGGACACTTTTGCTACTGCCAGGCAGAAAAACATAATAGAACTATCCTGCTTTTAAAAAACATATCATGAAAATATTGATATCTAAGTGTTTTTTATCAGATCTGTAGCAATGATAATATTTCACAGAAGTGAGCCATTAAATAATTACAAGGCATCAAAAGTAGATACAGCTTTTGCTACATGCAAAGCCAGTTATTTCTGACATTGCCCCAGTTTTTTATTTGACTAAGAAAAGCAACTAACTAAAACTTTATGATTTCAATAGAAGGGATTAATGATTTCCATGCCAAAAGTTGATTACAAAGTCCTTTGAAAGAACAATAATTCAAGAAGGTCTTGTTATGCTGTGAGGCAAATCCAGTCATATTTCTAACTGAGCTCCATAGAGCACTCAGTAATGAATGTAATTCTTTCCTTGGCCATTTAGAGGTTATTCTACTTTTCCTTTTATCTAGGTATTATAGACTCAAGTATATTTGCTGCAATAAAGTGCCTTGAAAGCAATTTAGCAATGATATTTCCATGCTCTTAAACACATCCAACAGCATATGCATGCCTACATGACATCAATAAAGTTTTGAGGACCCAGTTCTCTTGAGATATCTATGCAAAGGATGCCCATGGACCTTAGCAACTCACTATCAGATTATTGTAAAAATGACTGTGGCATAACTTTATGATAAGAAAGTGACCCAACAATAGTGCCATGAGATCTGCACTCAGGACTCCAATCCTGTAATACATTGTAAAACATTGTCCTTAAATGTGTGGCAGGATGGAAAATTAATGTCAGAAGAGAAATGTCATAGAAAAATGCTGCATTTGGGGATTAAATAAAAAGAGGCAAGAAAAGCCTTACAGGAAGCCCTTCCTTTATTTGTAAAGGCAGTGAGCCTTCTCAACTTCCACTGAAATTGCTGTGGTTGTGCTTGGGACTTTTCAGGAGCAAACTCCAAATGTGTTCTCACCAGCTTTCCCACAGCACTAAGCTCTCCTCCAAATCCATAATATGTATTCAGATCACACATTGCTGCATTGTCAGAAGCAGCACTGGCTTTTGGCAAATATTTCTATCATTAGCCCAGCTGACTTCAAAGAAAGTGAATTGGAGTAGCATTAGAGCATTTCTCTTGCCTGTTAAAGTCAGAAGACTCCTGATGTAATCTAGTAGCATCTACCTACAGAGCAGTAGAGATCTAACAGGACTTGTTGAATTTTCCAGCTGGGTCATATGAAATGTAATTTACTTGTGGTTTTTTAAGGCATAAGCTTTTCTATCTTGGTATACACTCATAATATAGATGCTTTTCAAGAGATATTTTTCTCCTTTTGAAATATCATCCAAATGACTAAAGTGAGACAGAAGCTGTAGACAGCTGTGAGAACACCTACCTGGTTACAGATGATCACAGAAAGCAAATATTTCACCACTTTCACTGGTTGCTCTTATGGAATAGAGTGTTGCTGATGGTAAGACTGAAATCTTGTATTGCCTTTTACTGACAAGATGTAATTTCCATTTCCATGGGCTCATTTTACATATGCATTCTTGCATATGTAGAAACTTTAATCTGGTATTTATATTAGCATATTTGGATTGAATTTGCTACATAAAGACAAATTTAGCTATTTTTAGCAAAGGAAAGTCTGTTTGGGTTTCAGCAGAATGATAAGCCAAGTGTGCTTTAAATTCACTTTGCAATTACATCCTCTACAAAAAAAAAAAAAAATAGAGCAGGTAAACAATAGCCTAATAACCACAGGTAATAAGTGAAAATTAGGAAGACACATGAGGCTAAATATGTCATATTTTTCATTGTGTTATGGTAAAAATACGGAGCACAGGTGCTCTTGAAAAAGGTATTTGGGAAATTTTATTGTTCAGTGATTTACAAGCATGAATAGCTGGATTTTGTGGTGGTGTTAAGCTGAAGTGCAATTTCAAGCAATGTTGCTATAGCATCGGTTCAAAAACTCAGTATTTTTTCTTGTATTAGAGAGTACTTGCACATGTGTGCAGCTGCAGATCTTAGTTCTGCTATCTGCACAAAATTACTAATGCTTTTTTTATTATGGTTATTTCTGATAACTACTCAAAAGTGTGGAGCAGTAGAATTGTCCCATACACAGCATACACCTGAATATCCTCCATGGTAGGCTATTAATAAATTCCAGACTTTTACAGGTTAGTTCTCTTATCAGCACGCTGTATCAATCCAAACTTCAAATTATTTCTTTTCTTTGCTTAGATTTTTTTGAAGTAGTGAGGATGCACAATTTCAGGTATGCGTTCACTCAGCACTACTTAGAACAACTTGGATTTTTAAAATGTTGGCCGTTTTTGATTAAAATATAATTTGGACTGTAAATGTTTGACCTCACTAGGCTATAAAACTATGTGGCCTGTGGGGTTCTATTTAGTGAGAATTTTCCAGAACAGCCAACCTAAACACTGACTCCAATATCTCACAGAGATTACAAAGGAGGCCTTAAAAAAGATGCTTTTCTTGATGAAGCAGCACATAAACGGACATGGGGAAACAAGGGCCATGCAACATGAAGAGAGATGGCCCTTCTTTTCTGAACTCCTGTCCACTCCTTCTGGTCTCTTCATCAGAAATTTCATAATAATTCAGTTGCTGGGATAATTTCTGTGAGGTTTGTTACACTGTGTTTAAAGAAAGACAAACACCATCCCACCGAGGAGGAGCATTCCTAATTCAGGTTCTGTTTGAAGCTATTTAAGATGAAATGGGAAGAGATTTTCTAGGCAGTGGGTTTCAATTTTTCTGAGAAAGCCAGTGTACACAGAGGAAAAGATGACAGGGCATCTTGAAAACACTCACTCCAGAAGACTGCTCCAGAATGGGATGAGACCAACAATCCTTGTGTCAGCTTGTCACCCACAGGGCAGCGGCTGAAGGGACAGGGCTGGGCTCCTCACAAAGGACCTGGAAGGAGGGCAAGGGAAGGCAGTGTCAGCCAGAACTCAAAACAAGCTGGATGTAAGGAAAATATCCACTGTGTGTGTGGGATGAGCTTCTGCCATACCACCAAATATACTCACATGAGCCCTCATGGTTAAACCACATAAAGACATAAAAATTGGCATGAATTAAAAGAGATGGAAGAAATAGGTCTATTTTTTCTTGCTCTGAAAACTGTTTCCAGTTCAAGAGACTATTTAAAACAAAGAGAACAAGTGGCACTAAGCAGGTCATTGCAAGATCACCTTTGTTGGCTTATACTGAAAAGACTTGGCTGCGGGAGGGATTTTACATTCTAACTCTCCCCTGATGGTGGAAAAAAGAGAATAAAAGGAAAGAAAAATGCAAAACCTTTTGGTGATGACAGCAGCGTGAGTTCACTATCACTGTAAGCCATTAATTCCTCGGGTACAGCAACATCCTTCCAGGCGGCAGGACTTTAGCTCGGATGAAAATGCTGACAAAAACGCGGCCCCTTCCTGCTGCCGCTTCTATCTCTAAAGAATGAGAAATGGGCCAAATCTGATGAAAACAGGCAGAGACAGTGAGACAGAACCAGCCAGCTGGCTGGGAAAGGGGCAAAAGAATGTCTCCAACTCTCCCTTTTCCTCTGCCCTTCTCCCGCCCGGCCGTGTCTGCTCCGCAGCGGGAACTCTGCTCGCGACCCCGACCGAGCCCGGCCCGCGCGGGGCCGCGAGCGGGGCCGAGCGCAGCGCCCCCCTCAGGCCGCGCGCCGCGGGCGCTGTGGCGACACTCGGCGATCGGCGCCATGGCGGAGCTGCCGCTGCCCGCCGCGCTCAACGCCAGCACCTTCCCCGCCAAGCTGTGGCGCCTGGTGAACAGCCCCCGCGTCCGCTCCGTGCGCTGGGACAGCCGGGGCCAGGGGCTGCTCATCGACCGCTCGCTGCTGGAGCGGGAGCTGCTCAGCCCGGGCGGCGCGCACGGAGCGGGCGGCGAAGGGGCGGGGCCGGGCCCGGACTCCTTCCAAGCCACGCGCTTCGGCAGCTTCGTGCGCCAGCTCAACCTCTACGGCTTCCACAAGGTGCCGGGCCATGCCGGGGGCTGGCTCCACTTCAGGAATGCCAACTTTGTACGCGACCGGCCCGAGCTCCTGCTCCGCATCCAGCGCCTGACCAGGGCCAACAGGCAGCGGCTGGCGGCGGGGCTGGAGGTGCGCAGCCGGCAGCCCAGCCGCTTGCAGCAGCTGCACCCGGAGCGGCCGCTGCCCCCTTCTGTGCCGGGCAGCCCCCCAGAGCCGGTGAGACGGGCTGGGAGCTGCGGGCGCCGAGGGTGCCCTGGCTGTGGCCGTGGGCAGTGCCCGGCGGGGCAGGAGCGGGCCCTGCCCGTGCTGGGGCTGCTCAGCGCAGCTGCCCCGGCCGGCACAGGGGCTGTCGTGGGGCAGGGCAGCTGTGCCGGCAGGGCCCGGGAGCTGTGCCGGCTGTGCCGGGGCTGCGGGACAGTCCCGCCGCGGCTGCGCTCGCCACAGCCTGGCCCGCTCGGTCTGCAGCTGGCCCAGCCCTGCGCCGTGGCTGGTGCTGCTCCGTGCCCGGCCCTGGGATGCTTGGGGAGCTCTCCGTGGTGCGTGTGAGCCCAGGGCTCGGTCGTGGTCAGGCCCAGCGGGAGGGAGCCTCCTGGTCCTGTGGGGCAGAGGGGAAGAGACCGGGCAGTTGGGTTTCTGGCAGTTGCTTCCTGCCAAGGAATGGGAGCAGGATAGTTTCCCAAGACAGTTGAACGACCAGGGCAGAGCTAAGTAGGCAAGGACCTGGGTGTTGAATAGCCCCAGAAAATGTTTTTTCTTCCTTTACATCTTTCTCACCCTGCTTGGGAGGATGGGAGCTTTTGTCTTCCCTAACAGAAGTACAGTTGCTGCCAAGGGAGACACTTGCAAAGACCAATAGTGACACAGCCTTCCCTTTGCTTCCTTTCTTCTTCCCTCACTGCTGCACAGCTCCCTCATGCCAGAACCTCGCTGCTGCTGCCTCACAGGAGGATTCAGGGCTCCCTCCAGGCCCTTTTATGGGATATGCAGGTGCTCAGGAGTCTGAGGCTTTCCCACCAGCTGCCAAGAAAGTCTGTGCCTCCTCTGGGCTTTTTGGGGCTTCACCAGTGGATCCATCAAGGGAGCTCATCCGCAAATTTAATCTCCACAAGCTCACCATTCCGCTGGTTCGCATCGACCCTGAAGCTGCCTGCAGGGCCCTTCGAGAGGGCAGCAGCTGCAAATCTTCAGAGCAGCACAGCCCAGCCAACAGTGCTGCCTCACCTGGGGATTCAGAGCTACCTCCAGGCCCCTCCAGGACAAGTGCAGGTGCTCAAGAACGTGAGGCTTCCCCAGAACCTCCTGAGGAAGCGTTTGTCACCTCTGGACCTCTTGGGTCTTCATCAGTGGAGCCAGGCACATACAAATTTCAGCTCCATCCTGAGCCTGTTATTCCACCAGTTCCTGTGGAACCATCAAAGCACTTTGGTGACAGTTCCAGAGAGCAGCAGCTGCACATTTCCAGAGCAGCACTTGCTAGCCTACTGTCCATCAGGTAGGAAAGAGTTTCTACCCTTGCTTTTCAGAACAATCATGAAAATTGACTGTTTGAAATATTTTCCTGCAGTGCTCTGTCATGGGTTGTTCTCAAGTGCAAATCAAGTAGAAAGAGTCAAGTGTGCTAGGGAGCAGAACTGTTAAAACAAAACCAATCTTGGTCTGCTTTTCCTGTCCTTGTCATTTTGGAGTGGGTTCTGGGCATTTTCCAGACAGCCTCTCTGTCAGGCAGTGATTATAAAGTGTTTTGTGTATGTGTAGATCAATTTTAGAATCCATCCTCTAGTATACATACACATCATTTAGAAGAAAGACTTTTTAAGAGGAAGAACTCACTCTCCCAATTCCCTGGGGAGTTTGAATATGTTTCTGGAATTGAGGTTGCTGTGTGCTTCCTGTGATGTTTGATCCAAGGCATCATAGAGCACCGTGTCCCAAAGCCACATTTTGGAGTGTGACCAATGTGTTTGAATTCTTGCAGCCCCTCCAGGCACTTCAGCCCCCAGTGCTGCAGCTGGCTGTGCTGGTTATGCACCATGGAGAGCCCCCAGGTGGCTCTGGTATACTCCTGGGGAAGAGGAATTGCCACCACTGGATCTGGACCTGGTGCTTGAGACACTGGAGGAGATGCTTTCGTCCTCCCCGCCTGAAAGGTGTCCCTCTGCTCAGGTAACTCCAGTGAACAGGGATGAAAGGGGCTGACTGAGAGCTTTTGAAAGTTGTTCCTTGGCTGAGAAGCAGAGGCTTCTTGAATTCAGTTGTGAATGGACAGGGAAGGATTGTCTTGGTAAAGTAAGGTTTCTAAGAGAAGAGGAATGAGAAAGTGTCCCCCCTGAGTGAGGATGAGAGGTGTGAGCCTGTGTTGGCCAAGTTTGGGTGCTCCATTTCCTGGGAAGAATGCCTCCTACGGGGCCATTTGTGATGAGGAAGTGAAAGCTTTGTGCCTTCTACCAGGCTTTGTTTGATGGGAATGAAGAGAAGAGTGTTTGGAGAATGGCACTGAAGGAAAAGTGTCCCGTGCAGGGAAGGGCATGCAAGAGGTGCCTCTGCTCCTGCAACAGTTGTGGGCTCTGCCTCTTTTGTGTTGGAAGGCCAAGGCAAAGCAAGGGCTGGGCTGCAGCTGCTGCTGCTGTGTGAGCCCTGCTGTGCGTGTAGGTGCTCCCAGAGCCGTGTTTGGGGTTTGGGGTTGGGCTGGAGCTGCAGCTTTTTTGTCCTCTCAGTAACGTGGTGCCTGCAGTCCAGTTTGTATTTGGGAAATCCTCCGCTGGGCAAACTGCCCAGTCTTGCTATCCATGTTCCAGAGCTCAATCACCTCTCTGTTGGGCCTCTGTATGGGAAGAGATGTGTGTTCCCATGCAGTCCCTGCAAAGCTGCAGCCTGGATGAGACTGTTCTGCACAAGGCTGTGGAAGGAGGAGCACATCCCTGATCCTGGAACTGACAGGACTCCTTCCTTAGCAGCCATCCATATGTTCAGTGTCACCCCCACATTCAGCACTGTCCGCTTTGACAGCTTTTGGACCGTGTTGGAGAAGTCAAATCATTTTGACTTTTGAACGCATTTGGGGCCCAGATTTCTTGATAGGAACAAGAGATTAAGTATGTGAGCTATGGAGTTTTTGGACCAGATGTATTGTGTAGCTGGCAAGAAGGATTTATTTCTTTCTGTTTCTCTTTCAAGGGGAATATTAATGTTGCCCCTGAGTCTTCAGGAAGGGAGTCTGTGAACAAGGCTGCAGCAGAGGGAGCTTTGCCTGGCACTGAGAGCTGTGGGAACAGTTCCCAGGAACCCGAGGAGCTTGGTAAGAGCAGAGCCCCCATTGCTTTAGAGAGGTGTGGGAGGGCTGATCTGAGCCTGCCTCTGATAGGAAGGGAGATCAGAAGAGTTGAGTTCTTGTCTTCAGGGTTGGTGCTTCCCAGTGCTTTTAGTTCAAATCCTGCACTGAGACAACCTCCCCAAGCCCTGCCCTCCACGCTTCTCCAGAGGCTCTGTCACTGAGTCCTCTGGTGTGGCAAGAGAGCCAGGAATAAACCTGACCCTGTGGGAGTTGTGTCACCAAGCCGAGTATCCCAATTTGGGTTCATAACTCAGCTCACAGCACCCTTCAGCTTCAGCCATTTCAGTGGGGACTGAGGTCTCTCTGTCAGCACAGAGAAAGAACAAGGCTGAGCTGCTTTGTGGGAGCTGGGACTGTCTGTGTTTCAAGCTCCCGTGGGTGCCATTTGCACTGCGAGCACTGTGAGTTTATTAGGATACTTCAAAACTTCAGAAGATTTGAAAACTTGGAAGGATTCCAGCTCTTTAAAGAGCAGGCCTGAAATTCCCAATTGAGACTCTGCCTTCCAGTCCACCTCTTAGAGTCTTTGATAGAAGGACAGTTACTTCCAAAGGGAAAGATTCACGGAGGCCAATATTGACTGAGTGTTCCCTTTGCTTCCCAGATATCCATCTGATCTACCTTGCCAGGAGGGCTGCCCTGCGTGCCAAGGAGAAACCAAGGGAGAGCCTGTGACCATCGGGCAGGTGGAATCGCTCTGTTTTTAGATACATTTAGAGACTTCTATAGTTATATTTTTCTATCCATGTAGTTACTTTTATAGATTTTCAGATTTACATTTATATATGTATAGGGTAATATTAATATATATTTCTATGTTGTATTTTAATTACTAGAAATAAATTTTAATAATTAATAATTCATTAATTTTTATATTTATATTTAGATTTAGATTTAGATTTAGATTTATGTTTATGTTTATGCTTATATTGTTAAAGGTATATGGAATTTAGATAGACACATTGAGCTGTGTAGGCATAGGCTGCATTTTTAAGGTCTTTGCCCTCTCTGATGCCTTTTTCATCTCTTGTTTTTCCCCTGTGCCCCCTCTGTCCCCTCTTCCTGTGCTGGGTCCGAGCTGGCGGCCGGGCCGGGCGCAGCAGCAGTTCCAGCCCCGGGTGTCCCTGGAGCGGTGGGAGCTGCCGGTGGCCCCAGGCAGTGTCCCCTGAGGAGCTGCTGAGGGACGGTGAGACTGAGGGGGCTGAGGGGGCTGAGGAGGCGCCGACACTGAAGGGACGGTGACCTTGAGGTGCTGCAGGGGCTGAGGGTGTGGGGCAGCTGAGGGTGATGGTGGCACTGAGGGAACAGGGAAGGGGCACAGGCTGAGGGGGTGGCGGGTCTGAGGGGACGAGATGGGTCAGAAGGGACTGAGGGGGTGAGAGGACTGCGGGGCTCTGAAGAAACTGAAGGGGACTCGGGGTTTGCCGAGAGCATGGCGGGGCTGAGGGGATGGAGGGAGCCAGCAGGGAGCACAGAGGGGTCCGGGACTGCAGCTCTGCCAGGCCTTGGAACCAATTCCTGAGCCTCAGTTTTTGCTACAGCTGCAGTGAAGACGTTGAAGAGAGCAGGAGGACTGACAGGAGCCAGCAGGGAGAAGCCAAAGGCCCCGAGCAAGAGCAGTGAGCAGGGACCTGCTGCTGGCACGGAGAGCCTGGGTGAGGCCCCAGGGCCGGTGAGGCAGGGTGGGTGAGGGTGCCTGGGCTGTGGCCGTGGGCAGTGCCCGGCGGGGCAGGAGCGGGCCCTGCCCGTGCTGGGGCTGCTCAGCGCAGCTGCCCCGGCCGGCACAGGGGCTGTCGTGGGGCAGGGCAGCTGTGCCGGCAGGGCCCGGGAGCTGTGCCGGCTGTGCCGGGGCTGCGGGACAGTCCCGCCGCGGCTGCGCTCGCCACAGCCTGGCCCGCTCGGCCTGCTGCTTCTTGCCAACAGTCCTGGAGAGGCACTGAGATTTTCTCTTCCCTGATGGAGGTGCAGGTGCTGCCAAGGGAAAGGCCCTGCTCCTGACTCAGTGTTCTCTTTGCTTCCCAGATGTCCCATCTGCTGTCCCTGTCCAGGAGAGCTGCTCTGCACAGGACGAAGAGACTGAGGGAGAGGATTTGGAGATGGGGATGCTGGAATCTGATTTTCTGCTTTGTGTTCCCTTTAAAGATACATGGACTTGCATGTAGAGAGGGATAATTATATGGATATTTTCATATGAGGGTTGCTATTTGTATAGGAATATTTCTATATGTCTGTTATATTTATGGATTTGCTATGTATGTATGTGTATATATACATATATGTGTGTAAATACAAATATGTGTGTATATATATCTGTTTCTTGTTGCAGGATTGCAGGCACTCCCTGCCAGAGCTGTGTGAGGCACTGTCTCCTGCAGATCTGAGCTGACAAGCTGTCAGTGCCTCTGGCTGGCCTCGGTTCCCCTGGCAGAAGTGCCGTGCCTGAAGGACGCTGCCCTGTGCTGGAGCCTGCGGAGCAGCCCGGCTCCCTCCCGCTGTGCCCAGAGTGCTGCACACACTGCTGACCTTGCCCAGGAGTTGCAGGGCAGCGGCACAAGAGCAGCAATCCTCAGCCAGGCCACCAGCCCTCGGCTGCTGTTTGCCTTTCTCTCCTCCTGGGCAGACTGCAGACGGCCAATGCCAGCAGTCTGTGCTGTGCCCAGCACGGCTGCGCTTCCCCTCGGGACCAGCCAGCTGCCAGTTTGGCTCTGAGAGCAGAGGATTCGCCCGCTGCCAGGAGGAGGCACCCAGGGCCGGGCTGCTGCCTCTTGCAGCTACAAGGGCCTCCTTCCAGCCTGCCTCTGCCCAGGCACGGCTGAAGGCCTGAACCTGCACAGGGAGCTTTGGCTGCCCCACTCCTTTGGCTTTGACTGCAAATTCCAGTGCCCTTTCTGTCTGAAAAAGAAGCACCATGGCTGGGGAAAACCTGGCCAGTCGGCAATATTCCAAAGGCAGTGTGGTCTGGAGAGGATGAATAAAGAAGAGCCTTCCCCACTTTCGAAGCATACTAAATGTCACGGTGTGACTGGGGTTTGCCAATTTTAATATATTTAATTTCTCTTGGGGATCGAATTTAGGAATAAAGACAAAGCAGGCTTAAAGCTTAAAAAGGGTACAAGAAATTTATTAACAACACAAAACAATTCAGAATGAGATTTCCAGATTATTCCCTCCTCCCCCTTTCCTCATACTAGCAACATACAGAAAAACACTTCGGTCAGTTATTCACTTAAATAATCATTTCAATTCACTCAAGAGAGAAAAGTCCCTCTTTTTGTTTAGGCTTAGAGGGTGTCTAAGCCTCATAACTCGCATCTGCCCGGAGAAGCCAGAAATGTCACTTTGCAGGAAGGGAATCTTCCAAGTGAGTTGAGGTTTCAGAAACTTTATTTCTTTTACAATCCTACTCTATATTCCTACCCTACAATTCTCCTCAACAATCCTACTCTAAGCTGGTTGTGGAGTAAATGATCCTGATATGATTATGAAATTCTTCTCTCTTCCTTTCTCTTCTTCACTGAAATTATGAGTGGCACCAGGATGGAAGTAGGCTTAGATGATATTACAGGTGTTCAATCACAAAACGCTCCAAGATTACTTCAACATTTTTGGTGTGGAGACAATTGAGGAAGTTGTAAAATACTCTCCAAGACAGGAAGGGGCATTCACAGCCCCTTTGAATGTTCCCAAATATTGCCCTCCCTCAGTCAATTTCATATCCTTCTCCAAAAGAAGAGTATGGCATTGCAGGCCACACCTCTACCCTGCCAGCTGAATAAATAAATAGCAGGAAACTTAGGAAAGGGATTAGACTTCAAACCTCACAGACCCCATAGGTCTGTGTAGGGATCAACATCTGTGTCTGTCTAGAAAGACTGGTTGGGACAGAGTGTTACTGAGAGAACTACAAAACGGAGTTTTCATAGAAAACGCATTCAAACAATTTCTCTTTCAAACCCTCTGAAGTATCTTCTCTCCAACACTTGGGAATGGGTTTTACAAAACACTTGCCAAGATCTGGATATTCCTTGGCTCACTGACAAGGTGAAACCAAGGTCTACAAGCAGTTCTGGGAGGTGTTTCAGCTGACATCTTGGAGCAGCCCATATTCATTCCTCTGTAACCCTCCAAAACAATGTGATTTGCTGTTGTCCAAACTTCCACGCTATTGACAGAAAATATCAAAGTGTTTAAATAACAAGAAAGTTCAAAAAACAACCCTATTATTATTATCAAAAAGAATTTCAGTTTGCCACAACATTTTTTTCAAATGTGCACAACTTCATAGTAGAGGTACTGGGCTTCCAACTTCTACTGAAGAAATTTATTTCAACGGATAAACTTAAAGGCTTGAAGAAAAGAATTGACCAGATGACAGTCCCTCCAAATACCATAAAAGACCCAATGAGCGAAGGGGTTATCAACAGTGAAATTTCTTTACTGTTCATGTTCAATACTAACTTCTTTCTACTTCTAAAACTTCCTAAACCTCTTTGGTCTAATCCTACATTTTTAACAACTAATCTGCTGCTTGGTGCAAGCATAACTCTTCAATACTCATTTAAGTAATCCTAAAAGCCTAATCTCAAATTTGAAAAAAAAATCCAGAGGTCACTGATTTGTATGGCTGAAGCAGATGAAGCAGGTCTGGTGTCACACATACCTGTTGTAACTGCTGATAATACGTGAGGATTCAATGAAGCAGTTTCTTCAACGAAAAAAAAAAAAAAACATGAAGAATGTTTCACTACAAGCATTAAATGCAAACCTAGGTAAAACACTAAAAATACTGTCCGTTTGTTTCTAGAGATTTTCTCCTCTGTGAGCCACCACTCTTCTGGGAGATTTGCAAAAACAAATCCCCAACTCCCAGCATCCCCCAAGATCTGCAATTAAGCCTCTCAATAGGGAACAGAAGGAGCACATGCTCCAAGACTCTGCTTGGGACACACCTCACCTTACTGTTTGTTCATAGACAGCTCAAACAGGTGATTTTGGGCAGGGTCTTGTAAAAATCAGACTCAGTCCAAGCAGTGTCTGAGCACATATGCCAATTCTGCAGTTTCCCTTTGGCTCATTGAGCAGCTCCAGGCATCCAAATCATTGCTGTGATGAAGCAGAGCCTTCACAATTTCATCCTTCTTTACCTGATAGGCTTCAGAGCCTGGAATCAGACACTTCCATTGTTCATGAAACTGCATGAAATCCTTGTTGATCTTGTCAATCTGAACATGTAAATTCCTGTATTCCTCATACTCTGCATTGAAGTCATCCTTGTAGTGCTGGCGTTGCTCCAAGGAGACTATGGCTGTGTATTTTCTAGGGAAAAAGTTAGATCATTTTTCTGTGAGTGAACTCTAAGGGAACATTCTAATGTGTTCCTGTTCCATAAAGCACATGTGTAGTTTTACACCAACCACGTGGCAAATGTCAAAAACAGACTCCCAAGGTTCGAGTTAGTTGCTCTGGGACTGACTCTTACATGCAAGTTCTCTGCTTTGAGAGGATGTAGTCTGGTAACTCCAGAAATCTGGCACATTTCTATCACACTTAGTTACTAATAGTTTATATTGTAGAGGTTTTCTTCATTAACAAGTGGAGCAAACTTAGAAAACATGGGCACTTATTTGAAATATCAAACGGCCAACAAAGGCCACAACTTCAGGAAGAGAAGAAACATTGCTAAATTGTATACTTTGTCTATATAGAAAAAACGTTCAAATTTACATTTACTTTTGAAAATCCATCTGCAATACGTTTTTGGCAGGGACTGGTTTTATGGATTTGGTTACACAGATTTGAACTTTTGAGCTACAATTATGTCTGCCTGTCTAACAGCAAAGCAGAGGTCATGATAATATTTGATTCTTCTAGTGGACAGAAACTGAGCCTTGAACTGAGGCACCTGTGATACTGCCATTAAAACAAACTCTGTACTAGTCTGAAACTACAACTACAAAAACCAAAACCACATTAGCTCCTAAGGAGGGCAAAACTCATTAATGCTTAAAGCCACTGAAGGGAGAAAAAATTTTCTTCATTCCCTTCTCACTCAAATCAACACAAGTGAGATTTTCAAAGCTCATGATACAAATCCAAGACAAAGTGGCAATGAGAATAATAGACACCACTCCCCAACACTGACACACCAATGCTTCTGCTCCTCTGGGCCTGAACACCTGGTTCTTTTGCATGACAAAAGCTCTCTCAGCATGGGAAAAAACCTTCAAAACCTCCTGAGATTAATTGTTGCAAGCAGTAAATCCTCAATATGTTGAAATTCAGTACTAGGACAAACAACAGCTTGTGCCAGGGATACATCCCAGGCCAGATACACCTGACTGCTGTCCTGGTGTGTTCTGAAAAGAAAACTACAAATGTCTTTCAGCATTTTGGGAGGTACCAGAGAAGAAATAGCCTGGACTTCCAACATCTGCCCAGTGACATTTCCCTGCAAGAGCCCCAGCACAGGCCTCACTCAGCTGCTCCCCTGCAGGGCCAGCCTTGCCCTCAGCCTTCCCCCAGAGCATCCCTGGCTGTATCCAATGTGAGCCAGGGCCCTGCTGTGCCTGCTCCAAAGGGCACAGCTGCCCCAGAGCCCAAGGGCTGCAGGAGGCCTGAGTGCCCTTGCCAACATCACTGCTCTGACAGAAGCTGGCAGCCATTCCCAGTGTTTGATACCACACACACACTTCTCCCTGCCCTCCTGCACTATAAATGCGACGGGCGGATGCAGCACCACTGCTGCAGCTGACCCTGCACTGCAGGAAGGGAGGGCCAGTCCAGGCCAAACTCACCTCGGTGTTCATTTCAGCTCTTCCCCTCACCCTGCCCATCTACTCCTTTTTGCTTTCAATCTCCCCACTTCATATTCCTTGTAAAATAACATCTGTACTTTAGAACATGATTTTGGTTGCACATTAATACACGTAGAGGCTTCACTTAATAATCAAATCTTTACACCACAAGAGTTAGACAAAGGAACACAGTGAAAAGGATACAACTGCTTCAGCCTCCCTGGTTCTCTTCACTGCTTCCTGGACTTGGGAATCTTCTTCTGCAGCCTGGCTGGTGCTGGGATTCTAGAACTCCAAAAGTGTTCTCTTTTGTGAATCTCATGAGTGCATGGGGAAATGGAGGTGACTTTTTTTTTTTTGGGGGGGAAGGTGTGTGTGTTTTGATTGGTCGGGTTTTGCTTTTGTTTTTGTTTGTTTTGTTTTATTTCTGAAAATAACATATTTTCATTTCAAGGAAGTTCATAATCTACCAAAAATTTCATTCTCCAGTTTAGGAAAAAAACCTTAGTACTAACTAGGAAACACTTCTCTGAAAAACTGGAAGACATTCAACCAAATGACTAAGAACTATGCTGAAAGGAGCAAGTCTTGAAAAAGTCAGTTTATCTACGTAATGCCTCTCTCATGCCAAGTCATAATCCGCATTTATTGTCATATTACCTTAATAGCATATTTGTTAAAAAAGTTCATTTAATAATCAAGCCATTTTTCTTGCCCTCTGTCCTCCAAAACTGGTTGATTGTATAAAAAAACATAGAAATAGAGAATGTTATGGAAATTATTTGCAAGGGTCAATCTGTTCTACTACCTTGAAATGGAAAAAATCGGAGCTGACTTGTTTTTGCAATGAAGAAAAGAAGCACTGACACATTTCTATACCACAGCAACCTTAAACTGCACAATCAGCTTATGAAAAAACACAAATGACAAAAAGCTATTGAAAGTTAATACTTTTGTTAATATATGAATAATAAAAATGTTTTCTAATATATACAAAACTTCTGCACAGAATTTCCTCACATTCAGGTGAATCTCTCTATACCCATCACAGATAAGATCATTAACAAAACCTTACAGAGGAAGCTAATCAGTACAGTTATCTGCTGTTCAAATTGTTCAAACAATTTTTTCTTTTTAATTCTCAACAGAAGAGTTTCAATATGGTCTCTTTAATAGCCAGAATTAAAGACAGATTTTTTTATTCCAAAGCTGAATAACCCTCCCTCAAGAAGTAATTATTAAAACAGCCAAGCCACCATGAAACAGAAAAAGCAACATTTTCACTTAAGAGAAGTGAGGTCGGACCAAATTAGCTAAACACCCGACATAACAAAGGTAACTTCAAATCTTTATGTAGTCTTCATATTTTCTCTCTTCAATTTTTAAGTACACTCCATGAATTCTCCACAAGCATTTGCATATACTTAATCCTTTTTCCTGTACATATATATACATTTAGCTTCTGATTCATCTGACACACAGGCTTGAAAGCTAGGAGTCCATTATGAAATGAACTATCCTGTATGGGAGAGATGAAAGACAGTATCTTCCCAACTAGTTTGTTTTCATAAATATGGGTCTACCAGTCTAAATTAAATTTCGAAGTCAGGCCTATTTTAATGACATCCTTTAATGGCGTCCTTGAAGCCTACAATCTTAATAATTGTGTAAAAATCAGTATTTGTTAAACTAAAATTGTCTAAGTCAAGCAAGTGGCTTCTGTTTGATCCTGAAGGCAATGTAACTGCTTAGTCAATACCAAATATGGTGTGGCAATTACTTCAAACCCAAGGATTAGTTTACCCTTGTGCAAAAAGGTCAAAATCATTATATTCTGCATTAAATGGCACAATTATAAATACAAATTAATGTTCTGAAGATGTGTTCACCCTGGCTTTGGTTAATAGTGTTACTAGAAAATTGGTATTATATTCAGTGATATTTAGTCACATTAATTCACAATCTTCATGTAATAGTTATGTGATCCAGTAGCATTCACAGTACATAATACTAGTAACATGAGAGGCAGCACAGATAAGGGCTGAGGGAAGATGCTACAGATCCTGAAACTGGCAAATGTTTATGATAATGCTATATCACAAATTTCAATGCATATTCCTGTGAGAACAGATCTTCTTAGAGCTTTTCTAGACAGAACTTAATAAAATCTTGATCTTAAAATCTTAGCTAGATTTAAATGAAAGGCACACTATTAAGTCTTACTGATTTCTGATTCTCAGATAACATTGTAACTACTGCTTTAGATCCTTAATGCAAAGGTGTCATATTAAGCATAAGGAAGGTATTTTGCACTTGGCTTTTTTATACCTTTTATTACTTATGTTTATTTCTAGTAGTCTAGGGAAACCACACCTGCACAGAATCACGGAATCAATTAAGTTGGAAAAGATATCTGAGACAGATTTAAACCTTTGATGGAATGCCACTTTGTCAACTAGACCATGGCACCAAGTGCCACATCTAGTCATTTCACAAACACCTCCAGGAATGGTGAATCCAACACCTCCCTCTGAAGTCCATTCCCATGCCTAACAACCCCTTCTGTGAAGAAATTCCTCCTGTTGTCCTTGAACCTCTCCTGGCACATCTTGAGGCTATATCCTCATCTTGTTGCTAATTGCCTGTGAGAAGAGGCCGATCCTCACCTTGCTATAATCTCCTTTCAGGTAGTTTCAGAGAAAAATATAGTCACCCCTGAGCCTCCTTTTCTCCAAGTTAAACAACCCCAGCTCCCTCAGCTGTGTCTCATGGGATTTACCCTCTAGACCCTTTGCCAGCTTCATTGTCCTTCTCTGGACTCCTCCATCACCCCAGTACCTGTCTTGCAGTGAGGGGCCCAGAACTGGACACAAGACTCAAGGTGTGGTGTCAGCAGTGCCAAGGACATGGCCTTGTCCAAGGCCTTGGTCCTTCTTGCCACACTGTTCTTAATACAAGTCTGGATGCCACTGACATTACTGGCCAACTGGGCACACACTGGCTCATGCTCAGTTGGCTATAGACCAGCAACCCCAGATTTTTTTCTGCTGGGCTGCTCTCCAGCCCTTCTTCCCCCAGCCTGTAGTGCTGTGAGGGGTTGTTGTAGTTGAAGCGCAGGACCTGGACCTTGGCTTGTTGCATCTCATGCATTGGCTTTTGTCTGTCTGTCTGTCTCTCTCTCTGTCTCCCTGTGTCTCTCTGTCCTGTCCAGATCCTTTGCCCTCTAGCATATCAGCACTCCCACCCAACTTGATCGCTTATCAGGGGTCTATTCTGCTCCCTGGCCCTGTCTACCAGCTCAGGGGGTTGATTGTCTTGAAGATGCTCCACTCTTGAAGATACATCTTTTTTTTAAAGATTGAGGCAAAGAAGGTACTTAATACCTTAAGTACCTCAAACTTTTCCTCACCCTTGGTCACTGTGTTCCCCCTCCACATCCAACAGAGAATGGAGATTTTCCATGGCTCCTCTTTTGATGTTAATGTATTTATAAGAGCTTTTCTTATTATCTCTTAAACCAGTGGCCAGATTGAATTCTAGTCTTTCTGATTTTCCTTCTATATGACATAACAACAACCTTGTACACTTCCTGAGTCTTAAGCCTCTTTTTCTTTCTTTCCTGAGCTCCTGCAAAAGCTCCCTTTCAGCCAGGCCAGTCTTCTTCCCTGCTGGCTCATCTTGCAGCACAATGGGGTTGGCCTGCTCCAGCACCTTTAAGATTTCTTTAACAAAGTATTTCTTTCTAGCTTTCCTGGGCACCTTTGTTATTAAGGACTGCTTCTCAACAGATTCTCCAAACCAGTCTCCTGAATAGGCCAAAGTCCACCCCCAGTCCACCCTTCCTTACCTCAGCAGAAATCAAAAGCCATCATTTCAAGGTCACTGTGCCCAAGACAGCCTCCAACCAGCACATCTCCCACCAGCCCTTCTCTTTTTGTAAACACCAGGTCCAGTGAGGCACCACACCAGTAGGCTCACTTACCAGCTATGTCTGGAAGTTCTCTTCCACATACTCCAGGAACCTCCTAGACTGCCTTCTCTCTGATGTGCTGCATTTCTGGCAGACATCTGGCAATTAGTCTCCCACAAGAAAAACGGCTAGGAATCATAAAACATTAGCAAACTGCTTACAGAATAATGCATCTCCCTCTTCATCCTGATTGGGTGCTCTATAACAGACTCCCAGTCATGATATCTGCCTTGCTAGCACTCCCCTGATTCTTACAGAGGCTTAGTCTTATAATCTATACAGTCAAAACACTCCCTAATGTACAGAGCCACCCCACTGCCTATCCTTGCTTGCTTGAAGAGCTTGTAGCCATCCATTGCAGCACTCCAGTCATGTAAGTCACACCAGCACATTTCTCTGATGGAAACTACATCATGTCCTACTGCACACCACATAGCATTTCTATTCAGTAACATGGAGAGAAGAAGAATCAAACAATATTCCAAGTCTACATTGAAATACCTTTAGGAAAAAGTTCTAATTAAATTGATTGCAACTACAGCATATCAAATTTTTAAGTCACCTAATGACTGTACAAATAGCTTGTTACACACTTTGTGATTCTGGAATTACGGTTTACAAGAAAAGAAGGATGTTAATTGATTCCATAGTTTCTACAAAAGCAATCCTCTCACTCTATTCAATTCCAAATTGACTGTTCAAAGCTAAGCCAAAGAAAAGAAATAAAACATCTAATTGATATCTTATGATTAATTATGTTGTTTAATGATACTATGAATTGTCTTTTCAAAACCACCTGAGCTGATTTTGCCTTTATCTGTGGTTTTTATGTCTTTGTCTACACATAATGATGTTCCTGTCTGAACTTGTGTTTATATATGTCCTTCAACAGAGCTGGATAAGATTCTGCTCAACTAGTGTTTAATTAGCAAAAATTAAAATAAAAGTTTTTAGTCTGTTAAAAATATTTGAAACAAATTTCTTACAAGAGAAGAAGTGTATTATAAAATACACCCAAGCATTTCCTGTAACAAAGAATAAGGAGAGTCTTCAGCCTCAGATCTCTTGAGATCTCCAGCAATGTCCACTTTCACAATAATGACCTACAATATTGTCCTCTGCCTCCACAGTCCTATATACTCCAAACTTCTATCACTTCTACCTTCTTCTTCAGTAACAGTCCTGTTTGCTAAAGGTACAAATATAAAAGTTTCATAGAGGTATGGAAAGCAGTAGAATCAGATTTACTGTTTGTTTTGACAGTGTTCCTGATAATCAGTGTAGTACAATCCTTTTAGAACAATCATCCAATATACTTGTATCCAACAGATTATTTAGAAAAAGAAATGTGAGCATTTTAAAGCTATAGAAACAACCTATGTTAACTTCAATTGTTTTATATTTCCAATTCACTAGGCATCCATCTTAGTCTACTCATGCTAGATATATTTAGATATTTTGATGAGCACAGAAAAGTCACCCACACTGCATTAAAAAAATGACTATTCATTTCAATTGGTAAAGATATTTTTTTTTCTAAATAGGAAAAGGAATTTCTGAAGAGGAGAAAACAAATCTATTTCTTTTTAGTCAATAATATAGGTCATTGCAATAAATTTATGTACATCCTTTAAAGATACCAAGCAAAAATAACATACTATTCTGCTATGCTGCTTATCCAATTGAAAAAAAAAGTTGAAACAACAATCAAACTTTTTTTTTGCCATGAATTTTTAATCTGAAGTCTAACCTCAATTTGACTTCAATGTTACAGTCAAACCTCTGCCCAATCATTAGCTGGGTATCTTTCTGACCAAACAGGTGTATCTGTAACAAGTTTAGTATTATACAGCATCATGCAAGTCCACACTGAAATGGAAAGCAGCAAGGAAGTCTGGTTCTTATAGTTCTTTAAATAGTAACTATAAAGTTCTATATAGTCACTATATAGTTCTACTGAACTCACTGATTTAATGTCATGTTATTTAAGAATATACAAACTCCCTTAATGTTTTTTTTTAAGCCAAATTTAACTACAGACCTGACTTTCACTGGGAAAGAAAGAGATAAGAAATAGCTATGATAAGACATTAGAATGTACAAAAGAGGGAAAAAATAACACATATTTTGTCTTTCTTTCATTTTCATTGGAAGGACATCTATGTCATGATTTTCAATTACAAGAAAAGGAATTGTTACCTCATTAGAAAAAACAGCCGATTACGTATACTGCACATATTAAAGCCAAAGTTAATTTGCTGACATCAAAGATAGCTAACTATACACCAAGTCCAAAACAAAAAAGCTCTTAATTAATGCCAAAACCCTGAAAAAACAGGTCTGAGCTACTCTTCCATATGATAGAAGCCTGAAAATTCATAATTCTTGGTGCTGCTTTTTTCCATTTACTTGCTGTAGAAACCATTTCATGTACACTGCTGCATATGCAATTTTAATTGCAGTTGGACTTGGAAATATATCCTTTCTGATTGCTGGTATTGAAACTAACCAGAAGAGTGGGTGGCTTAAAAATTGTCAGATTCCCAAGTTTAAAAGTCAGACTTTTTCACAGTGAACTTATTTAAAAGCCTTCCCCTGTCCTCGTTTCTCCATGAATGCTGTGCAAGTTAAATGCATAGTACTAGCTGGAATGCTTCGTTTTTTTCCCCCCCTGTACTTGACACCTCTGTAGTAGTTTCACAGGTCTAAATCTATACTGTTACTGGAAAATTATACAGGCTATATGAAGTTTGACAATTGCATCTGTAGACTTTTTTAGTATGTTGGGTTTTTTTCTTTACTGCCTTGCCATGGCTGCATATTAGAAGGCACATTATTAAGCTCAGTACTAATCTGATGAGCGCTAGTATTTCCCCTATTCATATTATGCAGAGGACTAGCAATATCCTATGAACCCCTCTAAACAGAAAATAATAAGAAAAAAGAAAGGAAAACAACTTTTAAAACAAAGGCTTAAAATATTAAATTAATAAATAAACTGGAGTTGTTAAAGGTGAATCTGGGACACTATGTGTCTTGCAGGTACTATAGCACCCATTCATTCCCATTAAAGTACTGAATTGATGGCAAAATTAAGATACCCATTAAGTGCAAAGTTTTCACAAATATCATTCAGAAAATAAAAAGAATAGTGCCCTTTATTTCCCAGATGATTCTCAGAGAAATATAAAAGGAAGAGAAGTTAGAAAGCTTTGTATACTGAGAGCTCTGGTGTGTTTGGCAGTGGGATGCCATAAAGTTGGGACAGTTAATTCTTGTACTCCTTACAAAAACAAAAAGTTACAAAATTGCTGAAGAACAGTATTATTTAGCATACCAAATGTTAAAAGTAAAATGGATAAAGGGCAAAGCCTGAAAGAGTCCTTCCATAACACAAGTGACAAAATCTTGTATTGAGAAAGTCCCTTTTCTCCTCATTTCCCCAGAATTAAATAAATAAGATGCATGAACTTTTCCCATAGAACTTGAGTAAATATACTAGGTTGTTGTAAAACAAGAAACCTGTTGACCAAAGAAAAGACAAATCTGTATATTATGCATTCCACTGTTACTGTTGTCCCACAGACTTTAAAGTGAGCAGTAAATCAGGTGTGCATTAACAAAGTATAAAGGCTATAAAGAAAGAAAAACTAGAATTCACTCAATGTATGTGTCAGTAGAATCTAACTATGAAGCAAATTTTAAAAAACAAATATTAAAAAGCCAACTTTCACACAAGAAGCCTTGACTCTGAGATTTTCTATTTCAGAGAAATTAGAGCTAAATATCAAAGGCTGAATTTAAAAAATAAATCTGTAACTCTCTTGTATATAAATAAGAGAATAATTATCTCTTTTAAAAAATCTGAGTGTTGTCTTAATTCAGGTGTTGCTAAACTGAATGCCAATTTCTTATTCTCTTTTCACATATGCTAGGAAGATGATAGGATATGTATTCTACCATCAATTCAGTGAACTCAGTGAATGTTACAATGACTACAAAGGGATCAATGTGTGATTTATTTAGTAATTATTGAAGGTAATCAAATAATTGATTTAAAGCTACAGGCTGTTATTCAAGTTTTACTTCAGTGTAATTCTGCCAAGCCCCCTAATATTCTCAAGGCTACACATTATCTAAACAAGGCAAACTCCATTGACCTCGTGTAGAATCCCAAAAGATGGCATAATGTGCATGTCTCAACACACTGTGAGAAAGAAAATGATGCTGCTTGAAAAGGTGGCCATGCAGAGGCAGGGCAGCACTTCTCCGGGACAAACACCCTTATTCTAGTTCTTGGAAATAAACACAATGCAGTGCAGCTCAAGGGCAAAAAAGAGGCTGAGAAGTGGCCATGGAATATAAAGGTGGGGACCAAGACCACCAAGGACCCCTGAAGCCCTCTGACCCATTTTCAGAAAGATGTGAAAGAATGGACTGTGTATGAGAACTAAATTGAGTAGAAAGTGAGAAACTTAGGTTTCCCCACCTAGAGCTATCTACAGAAAGGTACCCCCACAAACTTCAGGCCACATATATGCCTTCCTCCCTTCCTTCCTTCCTTCCTTCCTTCCCTTCCCTTCCTTCCTTCCTTCCTTCCTTCCTTCCTTCCTTCCTTCCTCCTTCCTTCCTTCCTTCCCTTCCTTCCTTCCTTCCTTCCTTCCTTTCCTTCCTTCCTTCCTTCCTTCCTTCCTTCCTTCCTTCCTTCCTTCCTTCCTTCCTTCCTTCCCTTCCTTCCTTCCTCCCTTCCTTCCCCCTCCCTCCCTTCCTCCCTCCCTCCCCCTCCACACTGCCATGTGCTTATACAGTGGGACAGACATTAACATCCCAATTTCCATGCCAATTGAGCAATTCACTAATAAAACTTTCCTGAGGTTTTTTTTTTCCTGAGTGGTCTCTGTGACTTTTGTCATCCCTTTTAACCATAAACACCTATGAATCTTGGGTGCGTGGTTCCCCTTGAGGATGGGATGTCACACCTTGATCCATAATGCAAATGACAGTTTTGGTGGTTTGCTATTTTTAAGCTAAAATATCCAAAGTCAGTGGTCCTCCCTCATTTTTAAGATGCATTTAAACATCTGTTGCCATTTCTTATAACAGAGGAAGTTTATATTTTTTGTTCCACTGCAATTTTGAAATTGGATATCAAAATCACCCTTACATATACTATAATACAGACACCTCAGCTGCTTAAAATGATTTCTGTATCCAAAATGAAATTCTTTACTCAGTATCATAAATTCAGTAATTCAAATCAGAAGCAGTCAAAGAACTGATGTGGTCTGAGGGTCTATGAATAGATTCCCTGAAGGCTTAGAGTTTATTTACTCTGAAATTGATTTCACTGAAATATCCCATGGTCACTGTGGTCTTCTGGCCTAAATGTTAAAATGCCTAAGCAACTGTTAAGCAAACAAAGATTATGGGTATGACAGAACATGTCGCTAACACTGTAATAATAATGTAAGTAGTCTCTTCATTCCCAAAGTGTTTGAGAACTGTTGGAGTATTTGGAGGATTTTTTTGTCAATTTCATTTTTAGGATTTTTGGCTGGTTTTTTTTTTTTTTAAGATAAATATTTTAAAGATTGCATCTTGATGCTCACTATGAATATATACATATATGTTTAAATATATTACTGAAAGAGTTATTCTCTTCTATTATTCCTGTTTAAATGACAGGAAGATAATTGAACCTCCAAAACTAACCTCCATCCCTTATACATATCCTAGGCTACAGCAACAAACACAGATTACACAGGTTTAAACAGAAAGAATATCAGTTTAGTTTATCCAGAAATATACAAAAACATAAATTAGTTTTGTTTTCTACAATTCTTTTCCATTTTTATACTCCAAATGAAGCTTTTATGGAAATTCAGGTCTTGTGGATATTTTAAGAAACAGGCATTTACACAAGCCTATTAAGAATGATCCCCAGACAAGCTCCAAGATGAAAACCCAAAGCAAATGAAGAAGAAGCAAGTCTTACCATACCCATAAACAACCATAGCTGCTTTTTTATGAAGGCAGGATTTAATCAGTTTGTCCACCTGAGTTTTATATATTACTTCCAACACAGGCTTTTGGAGAAGAAAATAAAGGAAAGAAAATAGGAAAAGTAATCCTTCCGCTTTTCTCCTCCACCCAAATAAAAATTTGAAGCCCAACATAAGCTGCTTCATCTGCTACAAATTATCTTGACAGAAAACTATGCTTCAAGTCAATGTAATGATGGTAAAAGAATGAACACTCTTCTTTCACTTTATCACAGAATGGGTAAAGTTGGAAGGGACCACAGTGGATCATCCAGTCCAACCTCCCTGCTTAAGCAGGGTCATCCTAGAGCACATGGCACAGGACCATGTCCAGAGGTTACCTGCCATGCAAACCCTGCCAAAGCTTCAGCGTCAGTTAAGAAGAGAAACTCTGCAAAAGCACCCACTGCTTAACATACCTGTGGGAGTTATTTGGAACTACTTCAGGATGTGTCTGTCAGAGGCCGCTGCAAAAAGAGCTTATAGTGATAACTGGGCCACGAAGAAACACACACCAAGATTACCAATAGGTGAGTGAGCACTTCACTATATACCAATTGCTAAAGTTTCTCTTTCAGCAGTGTGACCTATGCCATAACAACAGGAACTAATGGCCATCATCAACAGAAATACAAAATTCTTGAAATACAAGAAATTTAAAGAAAGTCAACATCTTTTTATACTGAAATGCAAGATTGTCCAACTGAAAGACTGCAAAAGTGGAGGTTGGCAGGATAATTCCAGGTTAATATATTTGCCAGAAAAAGTGCTTGTCTCCAATATAATTTCTTGCATTTGAAGGAAGTAGCAGGGTAAAAAAAATAAAACCCAATGTTATCTGTAGAAATTATTTGGTATTTTTGTCCCCAAAAATATAGTCAAATTTGATGCCTTAGCTGTTGAAAAAAAATATAGCTGTTTTGAAGTATTTAATTCTGTAGAAGAAGATGTATATATAAAAATATACCAATGAAATTGATTACAATTTTGCAATTCCTAATTTCTTTTTATCAATATTCACAACAACATTTGGGTATCTACTCCAGATGAGGAGATTATCTTACTCCTACTTCTTTCCATTAAATTAACAAGAATCAGGTAGGAGCTCTCTCCATCCCCACTAGTGTGTCATTAATATTGAGCACTCAGATTTCCAAACATATACAGATATAATTTATGAAGTTTAAAATGTATGCAGCATATATACCTGTAGCACAAGAAGAACTTGTTCTATTGCCCAAAAATTGAAATGAAAGTGCCAAATATTTCTACTGCTTTCTTATTAAAAGACTTTTAAGACATATTTTAAAAAGCTTATTTTTAAGCATATTTTTAAGCTTTTATTTTAAAGAATTAAAGCTACATCAATACTATAATTTCTAAGTCCTGAACAGTAACAGGAAGAGCCTAACAATTCTCCTCTCCAATACTGTCTCTCTACACAAACAGCATTTTTAAAAATCTTTGTTAAAATCTCTTCAGAAGGAGCAGCACCCAGATATAGTTCACATCTGGTAAGATACAGGTAAATAGCGTGTCTCTAGAATAGCATCAATGTTTCAACTTATTCATTCACTACATCATGTCCCTTTTTATCTACCTCCTTTTAACAGGCACTGAAATTAGACTGTTTTCCCACCACCCTTTTTTGATATCTCATCCTATCAGGTGCCAGAATGACTCTGGCAGTATCACAAATCTGACTTTGTAAAGTGATTTTTCTCAATGGTCTCCTTGAAAATCACGTGGTTGAGGGGATTGCTCGGATATGTATGTTTGTTTCCAGTCTACTCAGCAGCTGAACTTCTGAAAACACCTCTACTTATTTCTCCAGATGGGTCCTTGCAAATGTTAACATGATCAAAGACTCTGTTACAGATACTGAATATTCTACAGGAATGGCTCAAGCTATCTTAAGGATCCTTTAATTCCCTAGAACATGGAAAGACTTAAGGCAGATTAAATTATTCCATACTGCTTCCAAGGTATCATCAGGTTTAATCTAGTGTGATAGAAACTTCCATATTCCTGTAATTACTGAATAGTATTGGGAACAGTTTTCCATCACATTTAAAACATGTGACATTACCAGCAAGATCAAGCAGCAAAGAAACATATGATGTGAGTGAACACTGAAATATTTAAACCTGCCTGCAGTATCAATTTCTGTACATCACCCATTTGATGGGAATGGCTTAAACATTTACAATTAAGTTTTATAAGACAGTGATGCAGTAGTCATCTCATACAAAGGAAACAGATTTTCCTTAAAACCTTAGTTCTCATATACATGTCCTTTATTTATTCCTAGCTATTTTCAGAAGCTACTTAAATTTTGTCTGTTTAGTTACATATGAAGCTGACAATACTACACAGTATGACATTAAAACAAATGGAAAAGTAAGGTTTTTTTCTGAGTCAAATGGACTGACTACTATTTCTTTAAAACTGATCTCACTATTTAATTTTTACAACATTTTAATTCTTTCTGTGCCCAGGAACAGATAACAGTGTGCCCTTGTGCCAGTGGAGCTCCAGCTGAGTCAAAATAAGGGAAAGAACTAGGATGTCTGAAACAGGAACAGAGTTAATGCCTTAAATTAAATTAAATTAAATTAAATTAAATTAAATTAAATGTCTGCTTTCATGAAATTTCCTGAGCCAAATACAGCACATCTATGTACTGAGGAGCAGATAGTGGCTTTACGAGTAAACAAAAAAGCAGATGAGTCTCTATTCACTATCTATGCACTTGAGGATAGTGAGTTTTTTTCATATATGAATGCATGTATATTCGTATATTCATATATATTCATATATGAATGCAGTGATCTCACAGAAAGCGGTATTTGAAACTCATTTTTCACCACATTAAATTGCATAGGCTGCACTGATTGCAACATTAAATATGCTTAAGGACACACAAGGAAAGCAGCAATGCTGTAATAGGTTCTGAGCCCTCCTCACTTCACTGTCATTGAGACACCATGGTTACAGATTAATTACTCAAGCCTCACCCTTTGCATTAAACCAAATAATCTTATTCCTCGACTGAGGGTAAAATAAAGACAGCTGCAAGGCTAAACTTTCTAAAAGAGGTCAGGATGGATTCCTAACAATCTCGACTCTTTGGTATCTCCCATACCATTCAGCACCTAAAGAATAGTCTAAGTTTCAAAGAATATAGCTCGTTTACATTCAGAGTTTCAAAAGGTTAGTGCAGTCAACCAGCTGTCCCCTTCTGAAATTCAAAAGTCATCAGATTAGACTCTTTCAGCTCACTTGAAATAAAATCCATTGCAGATTATAGGTAGGTATTAAGCCTCTCAAAAATATCTGGTCCCTTGACAAATGTTGGCTCCCTTCACAGAATGGGGAAGAAAACAAATCAAAACCAACAAAAAATCAACAGTACCTATTTTCAAAGGAGGAAATACCAGGACCTTCTGTACTCTCCATAGAACAGAGGGGTAGAAGTACAGCAGGACCGATGGACTATGCCAGCCATTGGTAAGAAGTAAGAATACAGTGGCTATTTTGGACATTTTGGCACTAAAAATAACAGTTAATTATCAACTGATTAGTTTCAGCATGGCATCTCAAAGGTTCAGCTACTAAACACCCAAACACAGTTTGTTGATTTGCTTGTTGAGTTTTACCCCATCCTGAAAAACGCTTCTTAACAAAAAATCCTAAGTGAAGCAGTATGAAAAGTGATTTTATTTCTCCATTTTCAAGAGAGACAGTCTCTCTTTGCACACTGAGCACACATTTCATTGCTCTGCCTCAGGAGGAAGAAACTTCCTTAACAATCTAATGCTACCCAGAAAACAGCTGCCGTTTTTCTGTCTTGTCAGCTCAATTTTTCCAGATATTTTTTTCTTTTCCACATTTCAGTAAAATCTCAGGGTTTTTCCCCATGTTTTTTGTCAACTAGCCTGAAACAAACACATGGCTGCAAAATGATTCAAACATGATGAGGGTGACATATATGGTGGGCATGGAGTGTAATTACTGGGCTTATTGCTGCTCTTGGTTCACCAAGCAATTCTGAGGTACTAAGTCACAGTTCCTACTTCTGTAGTCATTCATATCAACAAAAATACAGGATCACTTGTGGAACTGTATCAAGTAAAGAGAATTCAACAAGACAAAGCATGAGTAAACTATTCTGCTTACCAGGTACACCAGGTAATTTGTGTCTCCTCTCACGACCAAAACAAGTTATATAAACACCCATAAAAACTACTAATGATTTGCTTATGTATGATTTCACTATGGGGAAATTACAGAGGCTGGGCCCCACCATAAATGCCTGTTTCCCTGTTGTTGCATAGAAGGTGTTTTGATGCTGACAAAGCAAGAGCATATATTTGGGTCATGGATAGAAGTGTGGCCTGGAAGACTTTTATATAGAGACATTAGAAAGATAATCTGCTAGAGTTTCATCTCCATCTAAAAGGGAAAAGTTTTATTTCTGCAATTACATGCGACTCAGCAAATACATGCTCCATTTTCTAAGTGCTTCCATTTGTCCAAAGTAGGTTTACTTTGTTTTTCAACCAGCTTCCACTTTCATAGTTGGAAAATGCAATGAAAGCCCACCTATTTCCTGCAAGGAAATGACCACAAATTGACCAAATATTCATAAACAACAAGAATATGTAAATGGCTGGAAAAATCAACACTTTGGATAACATACACTAGCTCGCAGCAAATGAGTCTTTTCTTCCTAGGATAGCACATGAAAACAAAACACACCAGAATTTTTTGACACTTCTCTACTTTTTTCCATAGAAACTATTAATATCAGCAAGTAAAATTCCAAGAAATTCTGTACGCACCTATTTTTTCAGCTTACAAGATTCATGTACTGATTTCTCTAATGATTGACTGAAATATTGTTTGTATCTACAAGTACAGCAGAAATTTAAGAGGGGACACTACAAAAATACTGATAAGATAAAAACCACTAAAAGTTAACATTAAAAAACCGCAGAATTATGTAAAGGGTAAGATGAGTGAGTAAGTAAGGAAAGAGAGTAAATGAAACTATAGTAGCACTTAAAAACTGCTATTTGATGAAATGTCATATTTAGTCTTCAGTATTTCTAAAAGGTACTTGCCCTCCAATGTGTTTGAAATAACAAATATAACAATACACATCTTAAATCTTTGCACAATATTAAGACTTAAGGATGGTATGAAAAATCTTTTTTGCTTTCTGACAAACATATTACTTGACTTCCAAATAGAGAATATTTACAATCTGACCCCTGGAAGAGAGAGGGCCCATCCATTGTGCAAAACTAGACAATGGCAAGAAATGCTGCCTCAACAAGTGGCATAAATGAGATTTCTTTGCCTACAGAGTGGAACATCATAAGGAATACTGTCTGTGAACAGTTTTCTATTAAAAATAGAAAATAATATTGAGCTCACTGAAAAAAGGAGTACAATTTAGGTTAAGGTTTCATTATCTTCTGTCCTTAACGTTAATTAATTAAATGAGACACAGGAAAGTGTCAGCATTCTAATTTTCTCAACACAAAGAATACATTAAAATGTCTAAAGTAACTCCATGGCAAGTCTCCTGGGCAGAAATACATTATATGCAGAACAAGCAGAATTCCAACATCACAAATTTTTTTTTTTTTTTAAGCTTTTATGGCCAAACTGAGGCTTTCTTTCTGGATCTTTAATTTAGGTTTATGATCTTAGATATATGGAGCACCATCGATATTGCCAATACATTTTTCTCTGTTCCTCTGGCAGCAAGGTGCAAGTGGCTTCTAGTTTGCACTTTCTTATAAGTCCTTAAAATAAAGCCATCAAGCCAAACACATTCCATGAAATTATAGAGCACCCATTATGCTTAAACACAGTTCACAACAAAAGCACATCGTTCACAGGTATTGTACAAGTCACACCCCAAATACTGCGTCTGTACCTCAAATATAAATCCTTACAAGCCATTAACCAAACAAGAATCATCAT
>JAREIS010001451.1:0-22375 GCA_030060385.1 Muscicapa striata striata
AGGAGGAGCAGAAACAGGAAGGAGCACAAGGTTCCAGCCCTCCCTGTATCTGCAGCCTCTCCCCAGCCCCAGGAACATTGTCCCCATCACATGCAGCAGGTGACTGGAGAGAGGGATCCATGATTTTCACAGGGGTGAATCTTGGTGTTTGTGAGCTTTATTGGGCTAAATGTTGGTGTTTTTGTTTTTGCAGGGGCTGAATCTTTCTATTTTGGAGGGGGTTTTGGCCAAATCTTGCTGTTTGGTGGGTTTTTCATCTGTGTTATGATGTTTGGAGGACTTTGGGGCTGAATCTTGATGTTTTGGTTGTTCTTATACAAACAGTGTCTTCCTGAGTTGCGCTTGGGCAAGGAGGAACCCCCAGCCCATGGCCCTCTCCTCTTGTTTTTCTTCCCAAATCAGGATTTTTCATTCCCTAGGCATTGACAGATGGAGCAGGAGGAAAAGCCCCAGAGATCCCTCATGAGGAGGGGCTGCAAACCCAGCCCAGGGAGCTGCAAGGAGGAAAGACCCTCCCTGAGCCGGGAAGGCGGTCGGAGATGCAGGCAGAGCTCAGAGCTGGTGGAGAAGCCTCATGGAGGGGAGAAGCCCCACAAATGCTTGGAATGTGGGAAGGGTTTCAGCTACAGCTCCTGCCTGATCCGGCACCAGAGGATCCACACTGGGGAACGGCCCTATGAGTGTGGAGAATGTGGGAAGAGCTTCAGACAGAAGGACCACCTAAAGCAGCACCAGGTGATCCACACTGGGGAGAAGCCCTACGAGTGTGGGAAATGTGGGAAGAGCTTCAGAGACAGCCATGTCCTATTGCAACACCAGGTGGTCCACACCGGAGAACGGCCCTACACCTGCTTGGAATGTGGGAAGAGCTTTGGGGTCAGCTCCAACCTGAGAAACCACCAGCGCATCCACACTGGGGAGAGGCCCTACGAGTGTCCTGAGTGTGGGAAGAGCTTCTCACAGAGCTCAACCTTGACCCGACACCAACGGAGCCACCAGTAAGGGAAGCCCTGTGAGTGCCCCGAGTGTGGGAAGAGCTTCGTGCTCTGCATTAATATTAAAGTAAACAAATGCTAAAATTGCTGTAATCCCCTAAGTTTAAATAATAAAAAAGCCACAGCTGTTTCCCCCCAGAAAAAGAAAAAAACCCTGTGTTCTCATATGTTTCTCTTCAAACTGATATAATCCATAAAGCGTGCCTCATAATTTAATATCATTCTCAGTAAGAGTTATGAGGAAAACCGTTAGTTTGTGAAAAGGGTTTTTAAATAGTAATCAGATTTGCATTTTTGCAGGCATCTAATCACTGTAATATCAAAAGAAAACTTTCTTGGAAAGATATCCTCATAGACTGAAAAAAGTCTCTTTCAAGTAAATTAGTAAAAAACTGTTTTAAAGATGGTAAACTGAGTTGTTTTTTGTACGTTTTTCGTATTAAAAAAAGTAATGTAAGTTTTATTCTACGTTTTTTTTTCTTATAGTTTCTAGTAATAAAATTTCTCTTTATACCATTTAAAGTTATACCTGTTTTTTGTCTTCCTCCTGTATCTCACAACAAAAAAAAATTCAAATTCATAAACCAAAACCACTACATCCAATCTCAGTGATTCCAGGATTTTCATTTCCTGTTGCGCAAGGGTGTCTTGCACAGCCAAATGCTGATGAACTGGGGTGAAGACCAACATTTTGGAGACAGTGAGGTGGAAACCCCTCCAAAAAAGGTTCTTCCCTCCCACCTAACGACATGGATCCTCAGCTTGCACAGAGAGATGTTGCAGTGTGCTTCTTGTTAATACTGTGTTCTGTTGTTGCCCAAGTTAATGATTTAGTCCAAAATTATACCCTGCCACCCACCTTGTCCATCTGTCCTGAATTACCTGTCAGTCCTGCTTTGTGCCAACCCCCTGCTTGGAAATCCCGTAAAACTCCAGGTGTCATTAGTTCATGTGACCCAGTTTTCCCTCCTATCTCCCTCATTGGACAATGCCTTTGTGAACTCTACCCTTTATCCCTCCCCAGAATTTCTCCAATTTGCTAAGAATTTGTGCCTTCTCCTTGAACGTCCCCCATATTTAAATCGTTGCACCTCCATAATTTTTGTCTTTTGCCCCACGGATTCTCCAGAGTAATAAATCCTTTTCATCCTATGCAAAAGACCTTCCCCTCCTCCTTGCCTTCTTAGAACACAATCTGAGAGCCAAAAGGCCATGGAGCAATAGCTGGAGCCACATCTGAGGCCTCCTGTTCTGGGAGTGTGACCCACTCTGGGCACGGGGCCGTAGTGCAAAGTGAGTGCAGCTCTGGCCCTTGTGACAGTCCCCTGCCTCTGGTGTCACTTGCTTGGGTTTCTGACTGGGTCTGAGGCAGGGGCTGCCATTCCTCGCTGTGGGGAGACCAGAACCCCCAGAACCTCCCCCAGCGTGCAGGCACTGCCTGGCAGCGCTCCCTCCACTGGCACGGTCGCGCTCTGAGTCTCAGCCACTCCGCCACTGCTGCTGCTGCTGCTGCTTCATTTGCTTTTAGCACACCCAGAGCTCACTGTTAGGCCACGATGGCCTCTGGTTCTGCCCTCTTCCCATCCCTGTGTGGGGATGGAGCATTGCTGTGCTTTCAGGAAGCTCTTTGTGAAAACTTCCAGCATTGCAAGCTCCTTTGCCCTCCGTGGATGCTCCCAGGAATCCCTCAAGGCTGGGCTCAGAGCATACTCAAGCTGGCTCTTCTAAAACCCAGGCTCCTTGTCCCCTTCAGCGTGCTCAGCACGACCTTTAACCCCCCGGTGTTGTGCAAGGGGCCCTGCAGGACAGGGCCCTTTGCAGCCTGAGCTGCCCCTGTCCCTCTCTGTCCGTGCACAGAGCACAGCGGCAGAGAACGGCAGCAGGGCCCTGTGTGTCCCAGGGCTCAGGGTTGGCACCGCTCAGGCTCCACAGAGACGTGGGTAAAGTGAACAAACCAAACTTTATGAAGGGAAGGCAAAGAAGAAGGGGTGAGCTGGGAGGCAAAACGGGATGGGCAGGGCCTGAGGAATGGAGGGAGGGAGCTGCCAACAGGGAGGGAGATGGCAGGAGCTCCTGGAGCTTGCCACAGGCTCAGCTGTGACCAGCAAGAGCTGTGCCTGGAGCTCCAGCTGGTCCCGTCTGCTCTGCAGCTGGTCCCATCTTCAATGGGAAGGTCGCCAAAGGACACTGGTTCTTCTGATCCAGCAGGCGAAGTTTGGCAGATCAGGGCCCCAGGGGAGACGCAGGGGGAGCACCCGGCCTGCTGCCCCTGAGCCTGTCCCTAGCCCAGCTTCCAGCCCAGTGCCCGAGGCTGGGAGCTGCAGGGCGCTGGGCAGAGCAGGGAGAGCTGCTGGAGAGGGGACCTGGAGGGCGAGCAAAGGCCAGTGGCAGAAACTCACAGCCAGGGCAAAGACGGCCTCGTTGTCCTCTCTGGAGAAGAACATGCTGTACCCTGGCCTGTCCTCCATCACAAAGAGCAGTTCTGGAAGCACCTTCTGCACTGCTGGTCCCCACGAGCCGATGGTTCTCCACACCAGGGCGGCAGCTCTGTGGGACCAGAGCTGTGCATCAGCACCAAGCCCCGCAGCTGAGTGGGGCCGGGTGACAGAGCCCCGGTGCCCTGAGGGGCAGGGAGGGAGCATGGCAGCAGGCTCAGCAAACAGGGGGGCCCGAGGGCCCCGGAGCTCTCTGCCCGTCTGGCAGACCCCACTGGACAGGCTGTACAGGCCATGGCCCTACAGGCCAGTGAGCCCTGAGCTCTCGAGGCACTTGTGCCCCGTACCCGTCACACGATGGGGCACAGCACAGGAGGCTCATCACCACATGAGCTGGGTGTTCTTCAGCCAGCCCCAGAAGGTCATTTTGCAGCCTGGCATCCACAGTGACACAGGACACGAGTCTCTGGTGAATGTCCCTCACCATGGCTGGCACCTGGAGGGGGCACAGGGAGGACTTGGAGTGCTGTCCATGGGAGTGACTTCCCCAGCTTCCCCCAAGAAGCTCTTGCCTTCCCCCCGCACTGTGCTGGCCTCAAGGGCTGAGGGGGCACAGCGGACGTGGCTTGAGGGGCCACACGATCGTGGGAGGCCTTCAGCCCTGGCCCCAGGGTGCTGAGCTGCTGCTGGGACAAATCCAGAGCGGGAGCAGGAATGGCAGTCCGAGTGGGTGTGGGGTCAGTGTTTGAGATGCCCGTGTGAGGCTGTTTGTGCTGGCCATGCCCTCAGCCCGGGCCGTGCCAGCCTTCGCCCTGCCCTCAGCCGCTGCCCTGGCAGAGTTTGCTGCGCGTGCAGAGGACGCTGTGCTGGCACCAGGCTCTGCCTGCAGCTCGCTCGGCCTGCAGTCGGGCTGGGCTGTGCCCTGGGTCGCTGTGGCCGTGCTCTTTCTGCGCCCAACGCGCAGGAACCTCCGCAGCAGCTGCAGCAGCAGGAGGGGCGGGCAGGGAGGGACGCTCCATGGAGTGCTCCAGGCGCGGCGCTGGGCCCAGCAGGGACAGCAGCCCCGGCCCAGGTGGGGATGGCCGCAGGGACCTGCACAGCTCTGCGGGAGCGGCCACGGGCGGGGCCCTGCTCCTGTGCCCGGTCCTTCCCTGCATCGGGCACGGAGCGAGCGCAGCCAGAGCTGAGGGGCCGCGGGAGAGGCCGGAGAACGAGCCCAGCCCTGCGCTGCCCGGGCAGGGACAGCCCTGGATGGACAGGGAACAGAGCACGGCCACTGGGGGGGCAGCCCTGGGCCCTGTTCCGTCCTGTGCGTGGGCATGTCCACAGGGATGGGATGGGATGGGATGGGATGGGATGGGATGGGATGGGATGGGATGGGATGGGATGGGATGGGATGGGATGGGATGGGATGGGATGGGATGGGATGGGATGGGGCCAAGCTGGCTGCGAGCACCAGCCCTGCTGTCTTGGCTGCCTGCTCTGCTCTGGGATGGATTTCTACCCTGCCCAGATCCAGCTGAGGTGGTTCCAGGGCCAGCAGGAGCTCTCAGGGCATGTGGTAGCCACTGACCTGGTCCCCAATGGGGATTGGACCCACCAGCTCCTGGTGCTGCTGGAAACCCCTCACCCAGTGTGGGGTCACCTCCAGCTGCCAAGTGGAGCACGTCAGCCTGGAGCACCCCTGAGCCAGCACTGGGGCACAGCCTGGACCCCACAGTGCAGAGGGAGTGGGGGAGGCACTGGGGGGGCTGGGGAAGGGGTTGGGATGTGCTGGGTGTAACTGGAAGGGAGTTTGAGATAGGCTGGTTCAAACTAGGAGAGGGGTTCAGGGGTCTGGAAGGGCTGAGAAGGGGTTGTATGGATGTTGGAGAGAGTGGGATGGCGTTCCAGATGTCCTGGTGGGCAGTGGGAGGGAGTTTGGGGGTGCTGGGTGTAACAGGGAGGGATTCGAGTGAGCCTGGAGGGGATGGAAAAAGATCAGGGATTGGAAAGCAGGAGTTTGAATGAGGTTGTTTGTGCTGGGAAGAGACTGGGAGGATCTTGGTGATTCCTGGTGGTGCTGGGAAGGGACTGGGAGAGGGTTTGGGGGTCCTGAGGTGCTGGGGGGCAACGGGGAGGGGGTTATGGGATCCTGAGTGGGACAGGAGGGGCTTTGGTGGGTCCTGGGGAGGCAGGGAAGAGATTGGGAGGAGTTTTGGGGGCTCCTGTGTGGGCTGGGGGTGAATGGGAGGGTGCTTGGAGGGGCTTGGGGTGTCTCTGAGAGGTTTTGGGGGGTCCGGACCCCTGTGGAACCAACAGAGGTGCAGCCAGCCGCTGCCCGCAGCAAGGTGCTGATGGGGATCAAGGGCTCCGTGTTGGGCTTCGTCTTCCTGGCACTGGGGCTCGTTCGCCCTCCTCCGGAGCGTGTGTGCTTCCCCTGGGGAACCCTGCCTTGGTGTCACCACTTTTCCTCTGCTCACAGAGCTCCTGACCCAGCAGTGGCCGCAGCCCCTCCCCGTGGCCTCGGGCCAAGCCCAGATCCCTCGCCCCGTCCCCGCGCTGATTTTGGGGAGGGTGTGTGACGCTCCCAGCCCCACTTTGCCCCCGCCCAGCTGCTCTCAGTGTTCCCAGTAAAGCTTCCCAGTTTTCCCCGGTCCCGTTTATTGTGGGGCGGGACTGGGGAGGGACTTGGGGGGACCCCGCGGGGGGATCGTGGTTGGGCGGGGAGGGCGGGGTCCAGGTGGGGAACACTGGGTGCTGCGGGTCTGCCCGGCAACCGGTGAGTCATCAGAGCTGCTCTCCCTGATTGGCTGAATCTTCTTCATCGCATTGTCTGATTGGCTGAGGAGAGGCCCGGGAGTGGAGAGAAGGAACAGGAGAGATCCCGCCCCGAGCACCGAACGGGAACAACAGACCCAGCCTGGGCACAGGGAGGGAATTTATTACCAACCAAATCACAGCAGCACAAGGAGAAGGGAGAGAAATCTCTCCAACCCCTTCCCTCCATCCAACAGGGATCACCAGGACCACGGATCACCAGGGCTCTGCCCAACGGGGGTCACTGGGGATCATCCAACACCGATCCTCCCATGGGGGATGGAGCTGGAGCAGAGCACGAAGCTCTTCCCACACTCGGGGCACTCACAGGGCTTCCCTTAGTGGAGCCTCCGTTGGTGTCGGGTCAAGGCTGAGCTGTCTGAGAAGCTCTTCCCACACTCAGGACACTCGTAGGGCCTCTCCCCAGTGTGGATGCGCCGGTGTCTGGTGAGGGCATCGTTGCGTTTGAATCCCTTCCCGCAGTCGGGGCAGCGGAAGGGCCTCTCCTCTGTGTGAATCCGCTCATGTTTGAGGCAATTGGAGCTGGTCTGAAACCTCTTCCCGCACACAGGACACTTGTAGGGCCTCTCCCCGGTGTGGATGCGCTGGTGGCTTCTCAGGTTGGAGCTGTGCCCAAAGCTCTTCCCACATTCCAAGCAGGTGTAGGGCCGTTCCCCTGTGTGGGTCACCTGGTGCCGCATCAGATCAGATATTGTGCAGAAACTCTTCCTGCATTTCCCACACCCGTAGGGCTTCTCCCCAGTGTGGATCCTCTGGTGCAGGATCAGCTCACAGCTGTACCTGAAACCCTTCCCACATTCCAAGCACTTGTGGGGCTTCTCCCCTCCATGAGGCTTCTCCACCAGCTCTGAGCTCTGCCTGCATCTCCGGCCGCCTTCCCGGCTCAGGGAGGGTCTTTCCTCCTCGCAGCTCCCTGGGCTGGGTTTGCAGCCCCTCCTCCTGAGGGATCTCTGGGGCTTTTCTGCCTTCTCCATCTCTCCACTCCTTGGGACTGAAAAATCCTGGTCTGGGGAAAAAACAAGAAGAGATCTCCATGGACTGGGAGTTCCTCCTTTCCCAAGTTCATCTCAGGAAATCATTGGGCATTTTTTGTCTCTAAGAACCTCCCAAACACCACAAGATTCAGCCCCAAAATCTTCCTGTCTCTGTTTGAAAGGCAGGTGTCTACTAAGAAAGGCAGGAGCCTCTCTTTGAAATTAAGAACGTAAACCCCCACCGCCAAATTATTATAATTTTGAGATTAAGGGGCTCTCAGGCAACATATGGGAATATGAATAACTCTTCCTAACTAGGAAATTGAAATAGAAATACAGTATTACAAAGAGCAAAAACAAACCCAAAAGACTCACCGATTCAGAATACAACCTGACAGCCTGACAGTCAGGGTGTTGGTAGCAGTCTGATTAAATGGTGGATTCAGTCCTCCTGGAGTTACAGATGTGGTTCAGTTGAAGCAGTGGTCCTGTAGAAGGGTGCAGTTTTCCTCTGAAGCTCCAGTGATGATGTGGAATGCTCTGGTTTTCCTTTGGAAAAAAGCTGTTTTTATCTATTTTTGGAAAGGCTTGGCTCCTCCCACTGGGTGAAGCACCTCCCAATAAGATGTTGTAATTTTATCAGTCATGCAGTGGGACATAATGGCCCATTAACAGAAGATTTATCCCTGGAGGAAGGATGGGTTGTGAAAAAGATAAAGATGACTCCCCCATCTGGTTTAAAGAGATGGCCCATTAGCAGGTAATATCTCCCACGGAGATAAGGATCACTGCCCCACCTGGATTAACCAGATGCTGATAAAATGCATACTTTTGGTCACATCCTGTACTGCAACCTAAGACAAATGTTTTATTCTGAATTTTATTATTCAAATTATTCATATTTGAATTTTATTATTTATTTTTAGGTTGTTACTAAAAGTTTCCTTTACACTCTTTAAGTTTTAAGCCTGCCTTGCTTTTCCTCCTAATCCTATCTCACAGCAGGAATTGAGTGTACTGAAATTGGCGAATCCAAACAACTCCACCACCTTACTTCTGCTACTTACTCCATTTTAGAAACTTTGTTCCATTTCTCCTGTCTCGACTCAGTAGTGTTACTTCTCTTATTCCAAATCCTCTTTGTTTTCTTTCCCCACAGGTATCACTGGAACCTGTTCCTTCCTGAGCATGCAGATTGGCCAGGAAAATCCAGAAAGCAAAAGTGGAGGCCCAGGCCATTGCAGAAGGGGTTCCCTTCAGCCAGACACACAGCAGCAATTGCCAGGAGCTGTCACCTCCCAGCCCATGACTTTAAGGATGCTGTGGTGGCACCAAAGCAGAAGACCCTTGGTGCTCTGATGGAACAGGTTCCTCCAGAGGAAAAGGTGTTGTTCCTATGTGCAGGAACTCTGTGGTACCAGCAGTGGAGGAGCAGGGTGAGGGAGATCTCCAGCCTTGGGATATTTCTGCAAGAGCCTTCACCCCTGCAGAGCCTCGGTGAGAGCTGCCAGAGTGCAGAGGGAGGCAGCCCTTTGGACAGGCGTCCCTGCTCCCTCAGAGCCACGGCTGTGAGACAAACAGCCTCATCCCTGAGGATGCAGATGGGCAGGAAATGCCTGGAAGTAAAAAGGGGAGCCCAGCCGTGTCCAAGAAGCTGTTCCAGAGGCAAGTGTCCCGGCAGGAAGTGTCCTGGAGCCACTTGTGTTCAGCCACTCAATATCCCATGCTCTGCCATGGAGGAGGTGACAGAGAGCCTGGAGGGAGCATGTCCAGGAGAGCGGAACAGACTGGACAGAGGGATATTCTGGGTGCTGGGAGCACCTGGATGTGGGAGCAGCCAGCTCCTGCTGCCTTTTGGTGGTGCCTGAGCAGGGCTGTGACGATGCCAGGGACATCCTGCAGCGACATCTCCCCTGTCCGTCTGGGCGTGCGCTCGGTCCCAAAGCTCACCCTGATCCTGAGCTCAGTCTCACTCCATGCTGAGACACACTCACGGCCCCGGATTTAATCTCATCCCAGTGCCAGACTGGTGCAGCCCCAGAGCCAACCTCAAGGCCAGGCCTAAGGGAAATGGCACATTTAGCCTTAACCCCAATTCCAGCTCTAATCCAAAACCCAGCCCTAACTGCCAAGTTCACCTCAATTCCAGCTCCTTGCCAAATGCTCAGCCCTAAACCAAATGCCACGTTTAGCCCTAAGCCCAAAGCCAGCCCCAAATGCAACTCTAAGCCCAACCCCAATGGCAGTCTCAAGCCCTAAGTGCAGCTTTGAGTGCCAGCCCACACTCCAATGCCAGCTTTAGCTTGAACTCCCAAACTCATCCCCAATTTCTGCCCTAAGGCCAACACCGTTCTTGGACCTAAGCCCAAAGGCAGCCCCAGTCACACTCCCTAGCTCAAGCCTGGCTCTAAGCTCAAGGCTAGTGTGATAAATATATTAATGTTCACTGTGATGCTATGTGTTTTATAAGGTTGACTTTTGTAAAAGAAATTTTGCTAATGTTTTGAGATCTTTTAAAGTGAATGTTGTTTGTGATACCAATGCTGAAGAGTTGTTTTAATGTCAACATTTAACCAATGAAGGAATGGGAAGCTGTTGAATGCATTGACAAGTAACAAATTATCAGGACGGAGACAACTGCACACGGTTGAAAAAGATGGGATGAGGGGTTGAACTGTGTTAAAATGTTTGAATGTGTCTCTAAAACACAGCCTTCTTTTTGTCCTCATTTTCCCATCTGCATCTGCCTCTCCCTTTCCCCACTGGCTGAGGTACTTGGAAGGTTCAGACTTCCTGATCCACCCACTGCATGTCCCCCTTAATATGCACCCCTACTATGATATTAATTTCACTGCTTTGACTCCCTCCTCTTCTAATTTTTGTCACTGCCTGCTGTGTCTCCTTAGACAAGAGATCACCTCAGGAGGACATGAAGGTGGTCTGGAATTTGGGTTTTTCCCAATGGCTGCCGAAGAGAGGCTGGAGGAGGCTGTTCTCGGAGGTTTCAAGGTTGTTTATTATTTCTTCTCTTAGAAACTCTTTGCCTAGCTAAGAGCAATCTGTTGAGCTTGACATCTGAGGTGGAATGCCTCGGCCTTGGGCCGGGCTTATCTTTTATACTCCAAACTACATACCTAATATTTACAATTATTTTCTAATACACTACAATTTTATTACACAGTCCAGCTTTGTCCCTATCCAATCTGAGGATCCCAGCATGCCACCCAACATGGATGGCATGGAGAAGAAGGAGGAAGAGACATACCATGCCCCAAATCCTCCATGTTAGCTAAAAACCTTCTAATATAAACATTCCTAGAAATTCACCTTTTCTACATTCTAACAGTCTAATTTATAATCTGCTTATTTTTGTGGATTGTATTTCTTCCCTCAATGTTGGCAGATTTTTCCAGGGGTTAAATCCAGCCCCAAGACTCTTGGGTCCCATTCCAGGGTCTCTGAGACCCCGCCAGAGGAGACTGGAGGCATTCAGGGAAGACAGGGGAACACTTGGGACTCCCACAATTTTCTCTAGAATTGTGTTTACAATATTTTAATTTCTATTGAGTCAATCTCTTTTCCTGAGTCCTCTTTGGTTTTGGGATTATTCTTGAAAGGAATGTTGGATTTGTCTTTACAAACGAGCTGTGGATCTGCTGGTAGATAAGACCAGCATTGAGAGATAAAAGAAACAATGGGATGGATTCCACTGATTGATGAATGGAAAATGATAATTGCCTTTACAAACAAAGTGTAAGTTTGCTGATAAGTGAAAAAGAATATTGAAAAATGAAAAAAGCAATGGGGAAAAACTATGACTTGTATAAGAATTAAAATCAAAAGGGCGGGTTATACATTAGAGGGGAATCTCAGGTATCAGGCGTTCCAGGAAGTCTGTACCTCTCAAGTATCTCAGCCAAATGAAAAGGAGATAGGGAAATACAGCCGGGAAAATAGAGTAAAAAGGAGGCTGCATCCTCCAAAAATCTGAGAAATCACAGAGGAATGGCCCATGGCCTCTCCCTTTATTCGAATAAAGAAAAGAAGGACACCTCTGTCTCCTTTTTGGACATAAACTTCTGGTGTTTGTGGATTAATTTTCCTGACATTCTCAGAGACCTCATTGTCTGTCCTTGTAATTCCAATGATAAATGGGTGCTTTGCCCCAGCAGTGTTAATTTGCATTTCTAAAACTTCTCGCCTGGCTGCCTGGAACCACTCTGTCTCTTATGGAGCAGCCATTGCATGACTCACATATGGCCCTTCACAATCTGCTTTTTACTTGACATCTTTAGTGTTAGAGAGTCAAGGCATTATTTGATTCTTGCGAAGATGTGCAACAGAAATAATTTCTTCCACATATAGCCCGGGTGTGCAGAGAAAATCATTCCATGACACGTGAGTTGTACTGGATTTTTCATAAATTTTGTACAGCCTGAACCCATTGAAATACATTGGTTTGATGTTCATTCCTTCCAAGGAAGGAATGTGTAGTTCTTAGTATCTGGTTTACTATTGACCCGAATTTCCTTGCCTTTGATTCTGTCCTTCTGATGTTAAACAGGTCCGCACTCCTGGATTTCCTTCTCAGCCTTTTCCAGTCCAGGCGTCTCCAGCTCTGCCCGGGGCTGTGTCTGAGGTGGGTGTTCACTGATGTTTGCTGATGGTCGATGATGTTTTGTTGATGGTTATCTTTGTAAGTATCTTTTGGGTTATTCCCAGTCTATTGAGATGTTAAACTCATGTTAAGCTCTAAATGAAACTCTTCCCACATTTCTCACACCCATAGAGCCATTTCCCAGTGTGAATGTTCTGGTGTTCCTTCAGGTGGGAGCTGTAGCAGAAGCTCTTCTCACCTTCCAAGCACTTGTGGGGCTTTTCTTCCTCCTCCATCAAGTGTGGCTTGGAAATGACAAATTCTGGTTTGAGGGGAAAAACAAGGTGGAGACTCCTTGGGCTGGGGGCTTCTCCTGCCCAAATCCATCTCTAGAACATGGGAGGTTTCTTGTGTCCATGAAATTCTCCAAAATACCAAGATTCAGCCCAAAAATCCCCTCCAAGGTGTTCCCCATGTCTGATCTCTCCACTTTGGGGTTCCAGAGGTTTCCCTTCCCTGGGATGATGGGGCCCAATGGCTCCAGGGGTTCCCCCTTCTCCAGGGTCCTGCTTAGGGATGATCCAGGGGCATCTGGGGGTCCATGGGGTCCCTTCTTCACTGATGCCTCACTTTGAGATCCCTGGGATCCCAGGGGTCCCTCCTCTCCAGACTCCCCCCTTTCCAGGCTGCCAGGGCCCCCCAGCTCCAGGATCACCCCTCTCTGCTCTCCCTGCTCTGGAGGTCCCAGGGCTTCCTCTCCTCTGCTCTCCCAGGGGTCCCCAGCACCAATGTCCTCCCCTGCCGATACTGGGCAATGGCCACACGGACCCCCAAAGATCCCCCCAAGGGGCTCAGCTTTGGGGTCCTGCAAGATCCAAACATACACACAGAAAAAAACCTCCCAGGGACTCCAGACGATATTTGGGGCTCAATTCTGCAATCTGAGAGCTCCAAACACACCCCAATAAAAAAACCCTCTCAGAGACCCCCCCGATAGATTTGGGACGAGCTTTCCCTCCCCGTTCCCCTGCAGGGTGCGCTGGGGGCGATGGTCCCGTGGCCGGGGGATGCCGCGGCCACAGGGGGCACTGGAACCTCCTGTTTCTCCTTCTTTGCCTGCTCCTGATCCTCCTTTTCCAATCTCCCTCCTCTTCCTCCTGCTGCTCCTGCTCCTTCCCAATCCCACCTCCTCCCCAGTTTCTGCACTCTGCATATTTAGAGAACCGTGCTTGTTTTCAGAACTAGAACAAAGATCCCAGATGGAACAAGCCCTGCTGGTTTTAGTCAGAAGCATCAGTGACTAAAGGTCATGTTTCCTTTGGTTTTGTCCTGTCCTTGCTCCTCCTCAGTGTTCAGGCTGGACTATAGGGTGTCCTTGTTTGCTGCATTTTTGGAGTTCCTCTTGGATCCTTTGGGCAGTGGGCTGTGCCCTGGGAGGATTCTTTGTGCTCCTTTGTGACACAGGAGAACCTTCCAAGCGGTTTTGCGTGAGCTGCTGCTGTGGTGTCACAGGAACGTTGCCACATCCCAGCGTGTTCCCATTGCTGTGGGACACAGAGGCCTCAGTGCCCAGAGCGGCTCCCTTTTGAGCATTCTTCAGATCTTCTGCAAGGATGCTCAACTCAATTCATTAAGTGATGGTTTCTAGGTAGGATGGTGGACTTCCTCGAGAAGCTGATGAGATTACTTCATTCAGTGTCAGGGCTCTCATTACTCGTCGGGTGTGAGTTCCTTCTCGAGCAACCATTCCTAAAAGACATCTATACATAATCATGCAGACTACAATAATCAACACAATCATTATTACATATTGTATTATTGATGATATCCAACCAGAGACCTGGATTCCCAGGGAGCTAAATAATGCTCTTACCCAATTGTGCTCAGCTTCTTCCTGAACCTCATGCACTTTTGTTTCAATTTGTTCCAATTGACTTATGTCTTTTTCTACTTCCTGTGTGACATTCGATATATGTACACAACAGTGGTCAACTCTGCCCTGTAGGTATCCACACACCCCATGTTCTTTTAACAACAACATATCTAACGCCATCCTGTTCTGTACCGTCATTCTAGTAGTTGCTTGTAACTGTAAGTTCAGATCCCTAAATCCTTTCTTTGTAACTGCGGCTAACCTCTCAGTTTGTCCTAATAATTTGTACAGCATCTCCCGGTTTCTATATGTAGAAATTGGTGCAAACAGGGATTCTAGTACCCATCCAAATTTAACTCCTGATGAGGGTTCATGCCATTCATCTTCATCTCCCAATCCTAGTTCTTCTGCCACCTAATTTGTTTCCCTCTTTGTTCGTGACTGCATCTCTTCTTGTGTTAATTTAGACTGTTTCCAGAAAGGGCAAAGCGTAGGGACCCCTAAAGTGATCTGCGTGACTGGACCGTTAATGGGCATATGGGTGGTCCATTGTCCGTGTCCCATTACCCACACTGAATGCCCTGGACTCCTGACGGTAGTCGTCTGACAATCTTTCCAAACCCCTTTTATTTCACCTGTTATTGTATGATTATATCGTTGACATTCACAACCCCATTTTAGTAGTATCCGGACTGGCACTAAACCAATTTGGGATTCGGGGTATCACATGTGATGATTTTGCTACAATTCCAGCTAGGTGTGGGGTCAGTCGATCCCGGCTTACTATTTCTGTCCCTAACATTCCTGGGTGGTTTTGCTCTCTTTGCCCTGACCATTCGACACACCAATGTACTGGTCCTATGTAACTGTAAGATTCTAACAAACTGGGACCCCAAATCGTTTTCCAATGTTCCCATTCTTCTGTCCCTTCTTGGCAAACTATCTCATAAAAATACTCTGTGACCGGTTTTTGTCTCGTTTTCTTATGTCATAAGAACACCATCCTACATCCTTAAATCGTCCAATTTTGAATAAACTGCATTTGGTAATTTTAGGCACTCACTCCTTTGTCCCGGCGATGACCATTGCCCTCGAACTGTATAGGTCTCCTCTATCATCTTAGTATGATTCCGCATCACTTTATTACATCTTTTTGTCCCATTTATGGTTTCTGGAGGCATTTCCCCAACGGGAATGATGCCCCATGGTATTGGATCTCCCACCGCTTTAGGTAAGGGTAAACATGCAGTGATGGATGTCGTATTTTGTACTTGCCCAAAATCTCTAACTAATCCCACTACTAAATTTTCTTGTCCCGATTCTTGTTGTGTTTTTCCAGCTTCTGTCACCTGTAGTGTCCCCCTATTCTCTTTTAGAACAACTACAATTACATTCCCATAGTTAAAACTTTCTCCAATTTGCACAGTGCATATGAACTGACTACTCTGATTAACTTCTATATGGGGTATCATCAGTGTGGTATTACCTTTCTGCTGTTCCATATCCCAGAATGTCACGATTCCTTCGGTGAATACCTGGTCCGTAGTAAGTAGTCTCCAGAACCCTTTTACTTCCTCAAATCCAACTCTCTGGTTGTCAGAAAATAAACAAGTCAAATTTACTCCTGCTCCCTCAGGTACAACTAGATCTGGTTCAGGCACAGTGATTTTGACAAAAGCTTCCCCCACCCGCACAAAGCATGTTTGCATTATACAGACTAATGTTAAAAGAGCTAAGGCATTGCCTTGAACACCATTTTTGTTGCTGATAAGGGCTGGACTTCCCATTTCGACGGGACCTTCTTGATCCGGGTGTAGTGAATCCAGTTTTCGATCCCTTGGACTTTCACTGCCGTGCAGGTAGTCATGATCACCTGGTGAGGACCGCCCCATACTTCTTTCAAGGGTTCCGTATTCCAGTTCTTCACATATACTTGATCTCCCGGCTGGATGTCATGGACAGGATTTTCCAAGGGCAGAGGCCTGTTCCACTGCAATGCTCCTCGCAGCGCTGTAAGGACTTTATTTAGAGACAGAATGTAACTCAACAATACTTGATCTCCTACCAAGTGAGGGTCCCCTTTGTAGGTCGCAGCATGATATGGTTTGCCATACAAAATTTCGTATGGACTTACTCCTATCTTTTCCCTAGGTTTAATCCTGATCCTTAGCAAGGCTAGAGGTAGTGCCTGAGGCCACTGTATCTTTGCTTCCTGACAAATTTTCTTGATCTGACCTTTTAATGTCTGATTCATCCGTTCTACTTGGCCGCTGGATTGTGGTCTCCAGGGTGTATGGAGATCCCAAGCTATCCCTAACACTCTGGCTACTTCTTGGACTACTCCAGCTACAAAGTGAGGTCCTCTATCTGAAGGCATTCCTAATGGGACCCCAAATCTAGGAATAATTTCTCGTAGTAAGGTTTTAATTACTTCCTTTGCTTGGTTAGTCCTGCATGGGAAAGCTTCCGGCCACCCTGAGAAAGTACACACATACACCAGTAAATAACGGTACCCTTGCGCTTTTGGTAGCTCTGAGAAATCTATTTGCCAATAGTCTCCCGGTTGCGGCCCTACTTGTAACTTTCCTAGTTGTATTTGCCTTCGTGTCACTGGGTTATTTTTAATGCAGACTGGACACGTGGCATTAATCCGTTTAGCCATTGTTAACATCTGGTTGGAAATCACCTCATGTTTTAAAAATTGTACTAATGCATCTGCTCCCCAATGGCACTTGTTATGTTCGATTTCTAAAACTGTTTTCATTACCTTTGTTGGCAGTACAACCTGACCTATAGCCGTGACATACCATCCTTTTTCATTCTTCTGAGCCTGGAGAAATTGACCGAGTTTCTCATCTTCATGTGTATACCATGGTCTCTGCTCAAGAAAAGAAGTAGCAGGATTAGATCGCGCTGGTAATAAGGCTAATTGTGTCCATACCTCTCGGGCGACCTGTTTGGCAACTCTGTCGGCCAACTGGTTTCCTTGGAACGCTTTTCCTTCTTCATTCCGATGTCCTCTTACATGCATCACTGCTACTGCCTGAGGTTTATGCACTGCTTCTAAAAGTGCTAATATTTGTTCTTTGTGCTTAATTTCTGATCCTTGAGAATTTAACAGTCCTCTTTCTTTCCACAGAGCTCCATGTACATGTATTACTCCAAAGGCATATTTCCAATCAGTCCAAATGTTTACTCTTTTCCCTTGACTCAATTCTAAGGCTCTTACCAGAGCTTGTATCTCCGCTTTCTGGGCTGAAGTTCCCGGGGTTAAAGCTCGAGCTTCTATTATCTGTGTCAGAGTCACTACTGCATATCCCGCATACCTGGTTCCATTCTCCATAAAGCTGGATCCATCTGTAAACAGTTCCCATTCCGGATTTTCCAAAGGCTCATCTCTCAGGTCTTTCCGGCTGGCATACACCTGTTCAATGATTTCCACGCAGTCGTGTGTCAATTTGCCTCCTTCTTCCTGGCTGCTGCTCCTAAGAAATTCTGCTGGATTAAGATGATTGGTTATTTTTAATTCAATGTCATCCTGTTCTCGGAGAAGTGCCTGGTATTGTAACATGTGACTTGACGAGAGCCAATGCCCCCCTTTTTGCTCCAAAACTGCAATGACCATGTGGGGAACAAACACTTCCATCCTTTTCCCCAAAGTCAATTTCCTGGCTTCTCGAATTAGGAGCACTGTTGCTGCCACAGCTCTAAGACAACCGGGCCATCCGGCGCTTACAGAGTCTAGCTGCTTTGAGAAGTATCCTACCGGGCGTTTCCATGAGCCCAATTTTTGGGTGAGAACCCCTATTGCCAGTCTCTGTCTCTCATTTACGTATAGTTGAAAGGTTTTGTAAGATCTGGTAACCCTAGTGCTGGGGCTTCCTTTAAGGCTTGTTTCAAACTCTGGAATGCCTTTTCTTGTGTTTGACCCCACTGGAACACAGGGCTTTTGGCTGCTTTATACAGGGTTTTGCTTTTAGTCCAAATTCGGGATCCCAAGCGGCACCACCTACCATGCCCAAAAGGACCTTAACTCTTGTGGATTTCGTGGTGTGGGTATGGTGCAAATTGCTTGTATTCGATTGACTAACTTCCGCACCCCTTGTGAAATTTCGCAGCCTAGGTAAATCACTTGGGCTCTTACCAGCTGAGCTTTTTCCTTCGATACTCGGTATCCAGCTTGTCCCAACATATTGAGTAATTCAATAGTGAGTCTGAGGCAAACATCCTTTTCTGTGGAAGCTATAAAGATGTCATCAACATATTGTAGGAGAACATATAAGAAAGGTGATTCTTTTACCTGAGTCGTCTTCCATTCTTCTAACTCTCGAGCCAATTGATTTCCAAAAATAGTTGGTGAGTTTTTAAATCCTTGTGGTAGACGCGTCCAGGTGAGCTGCTTCTTGCGTCCGTGTCTGGGTTCTCCCACTCAAAGGCAAAGTATTTCCTACTCTCAAGTGCCAAGGGGATACAGAAAAATGCATCTTTCAAATCAATTACGGTGAACCATTTAAACTTTTCAGACACAGCTGTCAACAATGTATACGGATTCGCTACTACTGGGTGTATATCTTTAGTGATATTATTAATTCTCTTAAATCCTGAACTAATCTATACTTACCATTTGGCTTTCTGACTGGAAATATCGGAGTATTGAATTCTGATTCACATTCCTGTAAAATTCCGAGAGCTAAGAAATTGTTCAATCATGGGTGCTATTCTATTCGTGCTTCCAGTTTCAAAGGATATTGTCTTACCCTCACTGGGAAACCCCTTCCTTTAGTTCTATTACAACCGGTTGTGCAGCTTTTGATTTTCAGGTATTCCTGTTTCCCATACCTATGGTACTACAGCTTGTTCTATTTCTTGTGGTATTTCTGCTGCTTCTACCTCTTTCACTACAAACAATTTAGCAATATTCTCCTCAGGAAATTCCAATCTTACTCTACCCTTTTCAAATATTATCTTTGCTTCTAACATTGACAATAGATCCCTCCCGAATAGTGATTCTGGGCTATTTGGCATGTATAAATTGATGGTCAAATTCTTTCCTCCCAAATTTTATATCTAATGGCGCAAAAGCGTTCGTTCCTCAACTTGTCCCAAACCCCCACTACTTGGATAGTAGAATCACTCAAAGGTCCTAGCTTAGTGTTAACAGCTGAATATGATGCTCCGTATCTACTCTAAATTCTAACGGTTTTCCATCCACTTCCATTATTACTTTTAGATCCCTGTCTAGTCAGGATGAATTTTGATAATTCCCCATCATAAAGGCTTGGGCCACCTTGTGGATTTCGAGAAGGCACCTGTATTATTAGTCATTCCCTCCATTCCCACCAGCTATAATTCCCCGAAGAACCTATTCCTTGGTTGAGTGGATATTGTTTTTCAATGCCCTCTATTTTTACACAAAAGCACATTGATCTATCCCTAGCTGCATTCTCCCTCTCCCCATATTCAATTGACCCATAAGTCCTCCGCACCCGTTGCCATTTCCCCTCTTACTATTCCTCTTCCTCGTCCCGTCCTCAGCTCCCTCCTCTCATATTATTCCCAGCCGCTCGCTGTAACACTGCTAACATGGTTGCCTGTTGTTTCCTGGCGTTTCTTTCTCCTATTATTGTAAACTTTCCATAACTTCCATAGTTTGTCTAAATTCCAGGTATCTTCTCCCTCCAATTTCTGTAATTTCTTTCTAATATCTTCTAGGACTGCCCCATAAAAATTAAGGCTAGCTGTAATTTTCCCGATTCCCCCTCAACGTCCAAATTAGTATATCTACGAGCTGTCTCCTTAAGCCGCTCGAAAGGTTGATAGGGACTCATTCTTCTCCTGCCTGACCGAATACAACTTAGACCAATTCAGAGTTTTGGTATTCCATTCCAGATTCCTTCTGTTAATAACTCCTGATAACTGCTTTAAGTCTCCGAGACCCACCTGTCGAGTTGGGATCCCCACTCGGATCCTCCCTAGGTACCTAAATCATTTACTGTACCATCCACAAGCCGCAATCTAATCATCTCCGTGCTTTCTCTGTCATAGCTTTAAACACCATTTCCTTTTCAGTAGAATCCATTATTGTGTCTAACAAAACTTGTAAATCATTCCAATCGGATTCTGAGTCTTAATTACCATCTTTACCACCCAGCGCCCAGTCCGCTCAGGATCCTCCCTATATGCCCCCGCTGATTGTTTCCAAATTTAGCAAATCATTCGGAGAAAAGGAACTTTTATTATGACTCGTTCCCCTGCGGTCCGACTGCTGCCTCATAGCAGGACCATTAAATGGCACCCCCTTCCTTTTTCTGTTTCCCTACCTCCACCGCCCTCTCGAGTTCTTGCACATAAGGGTTCGTGGTATATCTGCAGTTTCTATTTTGCTTCCCGATCCTCCCCTCTCTACCTCGGCACACTTTCTCCAAAGTCACGTTCCTCCATCGGAAGAGCACTAGGGCTACCAACAAAGAAACATCCTCCTCAGGTTCGAAAAACCTAACCGAGCATTCCTTCTCTTTTTGCCACCCCTGACAACCTTCACAATTCAACTTTAATGTTTTCAAAACCATGATCCCATTCCTTTTGCCACTCCGGTTTACCTTTCAAATAATAAAGAGTCCAGGTACGGTATTTCATCCCATTTTCATTACTTTGCAGAAAATGCATCAAAGTGTAATTATTTCAGAATTCAGTGTACCATTCCTGGGCCATTGCATACCATCGGGTTCATATAAAGGCCACACATTATTACAAAAATCAATCTTCTTTTTTTACTTAGCTCTTGAGCTAAAATTCCCTTCATTTCAATGCTGTAATAAGCAACCCAAGGGTGAATCCTCCGGCACCTCCATTCCAGAACACGCTAAAGCTTTAAAGGTTTTAAGGCATCATTACACACGTACACACACACACAAAACAAATACCAGCAAACCACAACAAATACCACTGAAACCTTGCCTTTCCCACGTGCGCGCGGGTAGCAGAGTCACTGAACCCTGCGTGTCGATGTTACTTCTAATGGTCAGCTTCTGACTTTTCTAGCCTTTTTAGGACATCCGTTTAGCCTCAAGTGCAGGACATGATCCTGTCTTAATCAGCAGAGCTACCCAAATAAAGGAATAAGCACCTTCGGGCACCTCCTGGTCGTCCGTCCCAGGCAGGAGTCGGGCACTTGGTTGATGTTCTCCCAGAAATCACCTGGTGCCGGGCGTGGGTGGATCACCCAGTGAACCGCCCCAGCCACCTCCAGTCCATCTAGGGTCGCCAACAAACTGTTGCCCGATATCCCAAACAAAACACAAACTAACAGAGTTAGTTTATGCGTGCTTTATTCCAGGGCCGGAGACCTGCGGACTAACGTCCGAGTCAGATCTCTGCCAGTTCCTTTTTTTTGATAGGTTTTATACTTTCTTACAAAGTTGTTCTACATGCAGAAACACCCACACTTCAAGACAATACAGATACATAAATCTTGTAGATATTATTCTTAAAGTCATAAATCCTACATACTTTGTCTGCTCAGGCTGTAGGCTACCCCCTTAATCCCCCTTACTTGTCTTCCCACCACCAGAACATTCATTATTCGTTTTATTTTAACCTTATCTTAAGTGTTTCTAAAAGACTTCTATATGCATTACTAAATCCTTTAATTATATTGTAATTCTCGGTAATTCATTCCCAGGCCTGTTTTCCCAGGGGCCTGCTCGTGAACTTCTGCCTCTAAGCCTTAGCATAACTACTACTACTTATAATTCCTAATACATTTCATAGTACTTTGCAGATTAGAGTATCAACACCATCCCTGAATGTGTCGAAAAAAAGAGACTGGATATGGCACTCAGTGCCATATGAAAGTATTAGGCAGGGGTTGGACTTGATGATCTTGATCTTCTAACCTAGTGATTCTGTGATTCTGTTAATTCTCTGAGTCTTTCAGCTGAATTCTCTGTCCCTGTCCTTTCCCTGGGTCTTTGTTGCAGATGGAAGCTGCTGGTGCATTCTCTCATCTCTGGCTCCTGATTTGAATGCAGACAGATGTTCCCAGGTGTGTTAAGCAGGTGTTGCTCAATGTTTATGCGGAATTTTTATTCTCATGGCATCAGGAAGACCCTTGTGGCACTGTGGAACTCATGGAACCAAAAGCCATTGAGGAGACATTGGGGCAGGATGGTACCGAGGAGACCATTGTGATCCTGCAGATCCCAGGTACACCATGGTGACACTATGAAACTGATGGAACCATGGGCACTGTGATACAGCAGGGCCTTGTGGAACCAAGAGTGAATTATGACTCGACCAAACCTCATAGAACCAAAGGGCCATTGTGACACTTCAGAGCCTTGTGGACCAAGATAACCACAGTGACACTGTAGGGTCCATGGAGACCAAGGGGCCATGGTGACACTGTTGAGGCTCATTGACCAATGGTCCATTGTGACACTGCAGGGCAGTATGGAATCATGGAGACCATTGTGACACTACACAGTGTCACGGCAGCAGGGGGCCATTGTTACACTGTAGGATCTTGGGGGACCAAAGGACAGTTGTGGTACCATGGAAACTGTGGCAACTGTGGCACCATGGAACCAAGGAGTCCATTGTGACACTACAGGACCCCATGGAACTAAGGATTCATGTAACAGTGTAGGACACATGGAACCGATGGGCCGTTGTCACCTGTG
>JAREIS010001452.1:0-46765 GCA_030060385.1 Muscicapa striata striata
GAGTGGACTGAGATCACCTTAAGCGATCTCTGACCGACTAACAGCACAGGGAAAACTTGGACCTGACAGGCTGCAGAGCAGGCTGAATCCCAGAAAACCAGGACTGCGAACCTGGGGCCAAGACCGGAGCCGTGAGACAGCCGGAGTCAGAGAGCCATCTGGGACATTGTGGAAACCCGCCTGTCTATGGCAGGACGGAAAACCTGCCAAAAATCATCGGCTTTTCTCCTCTCCCACCAAGAGAGGGAATATGAGCTTATAGCTCAGGACCCTATCGGCTGTTTTTGGAGCAGCGGCAGCCCGCGGAGTTCCAACAGCCCGCGGAGCCCCAGAATCCTGCAGCGCAGAGCCGCGCAGAGCGGCGCGGAGCGGTGCCACTCTTCATCGGCGTGCCAGGAGCCCGGACGGTGGAGCCAGTGGCTGACAAGAGCTGTCAGGGCGCCACGGGGAGCGCCGGACTGTTTTCTCCCCGTCGAGAGAGGAACACTGTGTTTCCCCCTCCCTCCCAGCATAGCGGCTAGGTGGGAAATTCCAAATAATGGGGAACCGTTTGTCCAAGCAAGAGGAGACAATTCTCTCACTGTGGAGGGATGTCCTTGACGACCTGGACACCCCGATCCCAGACAAGGACTTGGTTGCCTTGTTGGCGTGGGCAAAAAAACGGGTTCTCAGAGGGTGAAGGAGTGGCTTTTTCTGCAGAAACTTGGGAAGAGTTAGGGGACCAATTGTGTACAGCCCTCGAGAAGGGTGATGTCTCACTCATCCCCCTGTTCACCACCTGGGTAACCATTAATTGAATCTTAATGGAAGGTGAGACAGGTTTTGAGTGGAGCGAGACTGATTTAGAAATGAGCAATGGCAAGTCTGATTGCTATCCCGGGAACCCCCTGAAGTCACTCCCCCAGAGACAGCGCAAATGCCAGCTATTCCGCTGGATGTTGTAGAGCAAATTTTGCTCCTGGTTGTGGCGGCCCCTTCGTGAGACATTGCTGCCTTATGCGATCACTACGTGGAATCGCCACAGGTTGCAGGCAGCCCGGCCACGGGGGCGGGTCCCTTGCCGCCTGTGGGCCCGCTCCCAGGGGTAGGACAGCAGACGTGTCCTGCCGCACTGACGGCACTGGGCACTGACAGCTTGGAGCAGCCGCCGGAGGGGAGCAACCCCCGTGCAGCCTGTGCTGCCTGAGGGGGGGGGGTCCGCCATCTTGGAGGGGCCGCTCGCTCCCAAGAAGGAGGTGCCATCAGCCTGCCCCTCCACCGTGCTGGTGCCATCACTCAATCTGCCTGCCGGGGCAGTGCCACCCCCTGAAAAGGTGGGGGTGGTGCTGGCCCCTCCGTCCAAGATGCCAGCTGACCCCGACCCACCTGCAGAGAGGGAGCTGTCAGCTCCAGCCACCCCAGAGAAGGAGGTGGTGCCGGCTCCTCCTTCCTCTCCGATGTCGGAGCTCGACCTGCCTGCGCAGGCAGGGTCTCGGCTGCCCTTCTCTGCTTCGGCAGAGGCGGGCCTGCCCTCTCTTTTTTTCCCCTCAGCCTCCTCGTTCGTTCACCCGGAAGCGGTGCTGACCCCAGTGCTTCTTTGGTCAGCCAGAGGAGATCTGCCCGCCTGTCCGGTCACGAACGGACCCCTCCCACCGGCATTTCCAGCTGCTTCGCCGCTCCCACCCTGTGCTGACAGCAACGATGGCTTTGCCCTCACTTTAGAGAGAGGAGCAGCCGGGGCTGGTTTCATTCCTGCAGCGGTCAAGGGAGAAGGGAGTGCTGGGGCAGATGTTTCTGATACTCAAATGAGAGAGGCTCAGAGTTTTCCTGATGCTTTCTCTATGATAGAACAGCGAGATTAGAAAAAGAGAAAGATAAGATCTAAACGATCCTGTTATTGTGAATCACCTTTGCCTCATTTCAGGCTTCAGATGAGACATGCCTAGGTCCTTCCTGCTGACCATCAAGGTGTCCACCCTGACCTGCACCAGGGGCACAGTGTGATCACAGCTCAGCTTTCACATGCTGACCAGTTCACCAAACACCGACCAGATGAAAACACTGAGCAGATCATCCCTCTACAAGCAGGGAATGGACATTCATCTGTTCATGTTGGAACTGTTAATATAGTTTTCATTGTTGCATTAGAATAATCACTTAGTGGTTGATTTTTCACTGTTTGATAAGTCTGGTGAATGGTGATGGGTTTTGTTATTGTATTAAAATTAAGTTTTGCAGAGAAAAAGCACCAGTGTGAAGATTTCCCTGGGCACTGTAGGTGTTTGTTCTGCTTTGCAAAAGGATCCTGTAGAGGATTACAAACACTTTCTTTTTCTTTAAACGAAAAGGAGGACATGTGGACACTGCTGAAGGCCTAGGCAGATTAAGCCAGGCCTTTCTCACAGGGTGTGAATTCCTTTCTCAGGCTGTGAAACTCTCTCAGGCCTAGCTGGGACTTTTCCCAAGCTAGGGCCTCTGTCTCTACTGTAAACACGAGAGAAAGAATCATAATAATAGATAAACACCTGCTGGTACCGTGAGAAAGCCTGGGACAAAAGGTGTCTCTTTCTCTGCCCGATGAATTGTCTGCGTTTTGTTTTGCATGAACTGTATTATAAAGGGCAATGGCTTTCTTCAATAAACTGCTCTTTCTTGCTTTCCTGCATCGAGCAAGGGAGTTGCCTTGTTGCTGTTTTTCCTTTCGCCGCTCCGTAACCCTCATTGCAGCAACAAGAATGTTTCTTACACAATTTTAAAAAACTGAAAACAGGTATTCTTTGTTACAGCATGATGATCACTCAGGTGTGCACTGAGCGCACTGAGCGTCAAGTAAACAGAGTTTTTTATCAGACACACTGATTATATATTCATAAGCTATCCCCACTACCTTTGACTTTATGTAATTGCACCCCTTATCACAAGTTCTTATATGGTTCTTTGGGGTCTGTCTTCAATATCCAGTGTCCGTTTTAGGTGGCTGTTCCTTGACCCCTGCTTTTGAGTAAGGGCAATATTATTGTTTTTTATAACTTCTGCTTTGTTAGCCTTGAAGAGCTGAACTGGCATTCTACTTGCATATTGAATGACTTCTCTTTGTCTGAGTTACATACTTTATCAATTTCTCCAAGGCGGTGCTGTTCTGTTCTACTGTCCTTGATAAGAGTAAATGTTGCTCTGTTCTCCTGTCCTTGTCACAGTGCTCGCTCTGCATAAGGTGTGTCTGCAACCCCCTCCAACCCATGGGCTTGGGGTGGGCAAGTGCTTTTGAGGGAACAGGGATAGGACAGCTGGGCTGGACTGACCCAAGGGATGTTCCATTCGTGTCACACTATGATCAGCAATAAACTGAGAGAAGCAGAGGGGGCAAGGGCCTTAGAAGATTGATTTATTTTTAAAGATATTTTTCTTTCGGAACATCATCTACACATACAGAATCCTCTCCTGCCACAATGTGGATAAATATTGTCTGCTGCTAGGAGATTTCCTCTGGATGTGTTTTACTAATGTGTATGGCCTTTGCTTTTTTGGTTGGTTTCTTTGAGGAGTTTTTACATTTTTGTGGGTGTGTCTTGCTTTTGTTTTTTGGTTGTGTTTTGGGTTTTTTGGTTGGTTTGTTTTTTTCCCTACTGAACTGTTTTTCTTTTGATGCATAAGTCTTTTCCCCCTTTGCTTGTGGCTTGGTTGGGACCTGATGGCAAGACAAATTTACCCAACTCAGTCATCCTGCCCAATTATATTTTGCAGTTACCATTAACTAGATGAATTTGGTCACAGACTACCTGCTGCAATTTGACAGCATCCACAAAGGAATTGAAAGTGCATTTCATGTCACTGTAGAGATAATAGAAATGTTCCACACTGGTGGTCAAGGGCTGGTCACTGAGGGATGTCACCAGGGAGTGGCTGCCAAGAGGACTCTGTGCCATGAATGACATTTGACCCTGATTGTTCAGCCAAATTTCCATCCACTCCATGTTCCACTCCTGCAGCCCAGCTCTCTCCAATCTGGCTCTGAGGAGAGCACAGCAGACCATGTCACAGGCCTGGCTAAAGTCTAGGCACACAACATCCCCTTATTTTCCCTCCATGGGGGTTCTGCAATCCCTGCCTTGTTCTGCCAGTGCCTGGAATGGCTGCAGGAGGATTTGCCACATGCCCTTCCCTGCTGAGCCTGACCAGTCTGTGACTGTCCCAGTGCCCCTCCCTGCCCTGTTTGCAGACTGGTTCCATGTCTGCCCTTCCCAAGTGCCCAGGACCCTCTGGGATGGCTCTGGCCTTTCCAAGAAGTTTGAGAGAGGTCTCACAGAGGCACTGCCCAGCCTTGTCAATATCCCTGACACCAAAGGCCTTTTCCACATCCCTCAGTTCCAGGTCAGTGCCCAGAACACAGCACAGCCCTGTGCTTCAGGGTGCTTCAGAAGGGAGGCAGCTCTGATTTCTCCCCACACACTTCCTAATGGTCTATCTGTGCAGTCCATGGCTGTCCTGGAATTTTTTTCCTGTAGCCTACCTGCCCTGAATGTTTCTCTACACAGTCCTAACTACAGCCCAGGAATGAATTCAGGTGGTTTCCCAGACTGTAGTGGCCTCAAGGCACTGTTTGTGCCACCAGAACTGTGCCACCAGAACTGTGCCATCCCCGAGTGCTGATGATGGTGTTGGTGCTCACTTGGGTTCGTCTCCTCACACACACACGATGCACTGCTGAAATCTTTTCAGTACAGAGCAAACATGGCCTGCTGGCCTGGTCACTTGGTGTCCCTCCATGCAGGGACAAACAACCTCCTGCAGGCAGGGCAGAGGCCAGTGCTGGGTATGGTGATTGCAGGGGCTGGTGTGGGACAATTGCCCTGGGGCACCTTCCCATGCTGTCCCTAGATCAAAGACACAGCCCAGGCCCTGCTCTGCTGCTTCCACAGGTATATGCCAGGAGCTCTGGCTGTGCCAGGACACTGCTGCGTGCCCCCCTGCACACTGCCCCTCTGCCTCAGGCACTGGGCTGTGCTTTTCCAGGGCATTCCTGGAGCACATTCCTGACAGCAGCTCTGGAGGAGAGCAAAGCTTTCCTGCCCTGCCCTCAGGAGATCCCTTTGCTGATGGAGCTGCTGTGCTGGAGCCCAGCTGTGTCCCAGCAGTGGCCATGGCCTGTCCCTGCCTGTGCTCACAGCCCGGACACGCAGCAGGACGGTGGCCAAGCTGTCAGAGCACTGCGGCCTTATAGCCACAGAAGGGCTGGCAAGGAGAGGGTGGAGTTGGGAAGAGCAGATGTGGGGAGAGCCAGGGCCATTGTCCATGGCTGTTGTGCTTTGCTGGGAGTCTCTTCCCTCCACCTCTGCCCACAGACACTGCCCTGCAGAGCCAGAAAAGGGCTTAGGAAGAATCCTGGAAACACAGGAGAGGGCATGCACTTGTTTTTTTTTTTAAATGAACAGGAAACAGACCTCTTGCAGGTCTATGTGTTTCAAAAGAAAGGTAGATATTCATGTAGAAATGCAAAGAGTAATACTAGAGTATTTTCTAAGAAATACTGCAACAAAAGAAAAAAGTACCATAGAAAAATGGACAAATAGGAAAAAAAAGGCTGAGATTGTAGAAAGGTACATTCTGAAGGTTCTACAGCAGAAAAGAGCTTAATGCTTTTGAAAATGTAGAGTCATCAATTTTCTCAGAGCATCCTTGAGCTCCTGGTTCCTCAGGCTGTAGATGAGGGGGTTCAGCACAGGAGGGACCACTGAATACAGAACTGACAGTGCCAGATCCAGGGATGGGGAAGACATGGAGGGGGGCTTCAGGTGAGCAAATACACCAGTGCTGAGAAACAGAGAGACCACGGCCAGGTGAGGGAGGCAGGTGGAAAAGGCTTTGTGCCGTCCCTGCTCAGAGGGGATCCTCAGCACGGCCCTGAAGATCTGCACATAGGAGAAAACCATGAACACAAAACAACCAAAAGCTAAACAGGCACTAACAGCAATAAGTCCAAATTCCCGGAGGTTGGAGTTTGAGCAGGAGAGCTTGAGGATGTGAGGGATTTCACAGAAGAACTGACCCAAGGCATTGCCATGGCACAGGGGCAGGGAAAATGTATTGGCCATGTGAAGCAGTGAATAGAGAAAGGCACTGGCCCAGGCAGCTGCTGCCATGTGGGCACAAACTCTTCTACCCAGGAGGGTCCCGTAGTGCAGGGGTTTACAGATGGACACGTAGCGGTCATAGCACATGATGGTCAGGAGGGAAATCTCTGCAGAAGTGAAAAACAGAAAAAAAAAGAGCTGTGCAGCACATCCTGAGTAGGAGATGTTCCTGGTGTCCCAGAGGGAATTGTGCATGGCTTTGGGCACAGTGGTGCAGATGCAGCCCAGGTCAGTGAAGGCCAGGTTGAGCAGGAAGAAGAACATGGGGGTGTGCAGGTGGTGGCTGCAGGCTACGGCGCTGATGATGAGGCCGTTGGCCAGGAGGGCAGCCAGGGAGATGCCCAGGAAGAGGCAGAAGTGCAGGAGCTGCAGCTGCCGCGTGTGTGCCAATGGCAGCAGGAGGAAGTGGCTGATGGAGCTGCTGTTGGACATTTCCTCACTCTGGGCATTGTGGACTGTGGAAAGTAGACATTGACATGCTCGGACAGATTTCCTTGAGGAAATCCTATGCTTTTTACCTACACATTTACTCAAAACTATTTCACTTTTTTTGGAGAGATGTCACTTTCATTTTGTTTTAATTTTTAAGCTGGGGGTTTTGCTGTTAATGTATTGCCCCTTTCATTGAAGGGGGAGAAATCCTCTTTCAGCATTGCTCTCAGCATGAACACTGGAGATCCCAGAGGGAAAACCGGACTCCAACTCCAAGTGCAGTCACACCTGTGGGTCCCACACTGGCAGCACTTGGTAATTATACTCTCTCTCTATTTCAGGGTGACTGCACTTAAAATGAGCTGGAAAAAAATAAAGAGGACTCTTTGATAGGTCTGGTTTCTAAGTCAGTTTCTCTGAACCCTTCTCTCTTTCCCTAGGCACCTGAAGAGGGAGGGTATTCAGCATTGGTGTGGCTCTCTGCTGCCTGGAGTTGTGCCTACTGGGAGTTGTTTCTCTCTAACTAAGGCTTGTCTCTGCCAGTGCTGCCAGAGCCCAGCCCAGCCCTGGGGGCTCAGCTCTGCCCTGCACACCCCTCCCAGCACAGGGCACTGCCCATGGGCATCTCCCTGTCAGCGGGACCTTAAGGGCAGCTCGGACAAACTGAGATGCTGCAAGCCAAGCTGCTGCTGCTGTCTGTCTGTAGGCAGAGGAGGCTGAGGAGGCACTTTGTGAGGGATATCTGAGGCAGATCTGCTGATCCCCAGTGGCACAGTGCAGAAGTCTCAGTGACACAGACACAGCTGACAGCCCCTTTCTCTTCCCTTGAGGAGAAAGCTGAGAGCAGCCCTGGCTATGCTGCACCATCTCCACAGCAGGAGGAATCTGCCCTGAGGGGGGGTCACTCCTTCTCCCTCCAACTTCTCCCCACAGTCCATGGGGAGCTCCCAGGCAGGCTGAGAGCTGCCTCTGGCAGGTGGCACATGCCCTGGGCTGGCCAAGAGCCCTCAGGGCTGCAGGAGCTGCTCTGCAGGACAGCCCTGGGCAGCCCTGGCTGCAGCCCCAGCTTCAGCCCCTGCAGCTGTCCCTGGCAGCAGGAGCCGTCCTGCCCTGTCCCTCTGACGGTGCACAGGGCAGCCCTGCTGAGCAGCACATCCTCCTCCTCCTTCTCCTGTGCCTCAGAGAAACTGGGAGAGTCCTCCTGACACATCCCCCAGGCTGTGGGCTGTGCTGGCTCCAGGAGATCCCTCCAGGAGCACAGGGGACATTGCCCTGCACCCACAGACTCACCATGTCCAGGGCTGTGAAGATGTTTCCCCAAGTGAAGTCTCAGCTCAATGTCTCCCCAGTGCTGATTGCCTTCAGCCTGTCTGTGCCTGGCTGCTGTCCCCTCAGTGCCTGCAGGCAGTGCCCTCAGCCCTGCTTGGCTGGGAGAGGAGCTGCTCCTCAGCAGAAATGTCTTTTTGAAGCTCTTCTTGGTTTACCTTGGGAGCTGCCTCTTTGCCAGGAGCCCAGCCCAGCTCTCAGCAGCACAGACACAGCACAAGGACTTTAATGACCCTCTCAGGGCTTTGGTGCTGCTTATGTCAAACCAGTCCCTGAGAAAGTGCTCAAAAAACTTCTCATAAACTAAAAGATAAAATGAAACTCCAAAGTTTTAATGGGTCCCACTGAAGGACACGGTTTTGAAAGTCTCTCCAGGTTCCAGTTAGAGCAGAACACTGGAGACACTGATGACAGGTGGGGACAAACAAGGCAAAGGTGTCTCTGATGCTGAGCAAACGTGGATGTGTTTCAGGAATGCAAAGGGCCAAGGCCTGAGCCCCAGACCCTGGCAAGGCAGATCCTGTCCCTCCCTCATTGCTCAGGGCTCTTCCCGGGGCACTGGGCTCTGGGGATGTGCAATGCCAAGGGCAGAACCATGGGGCAGCCCCTGCCAGGCTGCTGAGCAGGGACAAGGAGGCAATGAGGCCCCAGCACAGCAAGGCTCACTTGTCCCCTGCTGGCCAAGGGCCCAGGGCCAGCAGCCATGGCCCAAGTGCTGCAGGAGTTGGCTCTGGCAGGGCCTTTCAGCTGCTGCCCATCCCTGTGCCCTCTGCAGCCCAGGCTGTCCTACGGTGTCCATGCCTTGCGCCTCTGTTCCTGCAGGCTGTCGGCATCCCCCAGCTGCCCCACCTGGCTGTTCCCTTCCTTTGCTGACAGCTCTGCGTCCTGCCTGCCTCTACCTGGACACACAAAGTCTTGGCCTTGACATCAAAAGGGTTAGTTCAATTTTTACTGTGCCTCTGAACTTTCTGGCAGAGGAAGAAACCGTGCAGGGGCTGCTTTCCCAGCAACGACGGTCAGAAAAGATGAACACATCTGGCTTAGTGGTGATAGAAAAAAATAGGACTGAAGCTGGGAACTTGGGGTGGCTTTTATGGAAATGAGTAAATTTTAATATACATGTAGTGACTGAATATAAGAAACACACTTGTAGAATCCCATGTCCACATAAGGTTAGGCATTATCCCACATTGGACCTGAGGCCTGAAAAAAATGATGCCTCCTTTAACAGCAAATTTCTTTTAAGGAGTCTTTTTGTGATATTTTTGAGATTTGGTGACAGGAGGGCCTCACTGAACCAAAGAGTCAACTGTTACTCTCAAGGAACCTCAAGGAAGAAAGGGGCCTTTTGACACTGTGGGAGCTCATGGAACCAAAATCCATTTGGACAGAGTGAGGCCACATGGAACCTATGGTCCCTTGTGACACTGCAGATCAAGGATACCATTGTGACACTGAGAAACCTCATGGAACCAAAAATCTATTGTGACAGAGAAAGACCTTATGGAACCAAGGGACCATTGTGACACTGTAGCGCCACATGGAACCAAGGGGCTTTGTTATACTGTAGATCCAAGGGGGCCATGGTGATACTGTGGAACGTCCTGCAACCATGGGGGCATTGTGACACTGCAGGGCCTCACAGAACCAAGGAGTTCATTGTATACTGAAGAACCTCACGGAACCAAGGTGGCCATGTTTTGCTACAGAACCTCGTGGAACAAAGGGTCCATGGTGACAGTGCAGAACTGTTGCCAAGAGTATGAAAGCTCATGGAACCAGGAGTGCTTTGTGACACTGTGGATCGAAAGAGACCATTGTGACACTGAGGAACCTCATGGAACCAAGGGTCCATTCTTATACAGTAGGACCTCATGAAACCCAAGGTCCATTGTGACATTGCAGGGCCTCATGGAACAATGGAGACTATTATGAAACAGAATCGCAGAATTAACGAGGTTGGAAAAGACCTTGGAGACCATCAAGTCCAACCTGTGACCTAACATCACCTCATCAACTAAACCATGCATTTGAGCGCTGTGTCCAGAATATTTTTAAATTCCTCCAGGTGTGGTGATTCCACCACTTCCCTGGCAGAAGGTTCCAGTCCCAATCATTCTTTCAGTGAATAAATATTTCCTAATGTCACATCTATACTACCCCTAGCCCTTCTTAAGACTCTGTCCTCTCCTTTTGTCAGTGGTTTCTTGGGAGAAGAGACTGACCCCCACCTGACTACAACCTCTGTTCACGCTGTTGTAGAGAGTCTCACTGGGGACCATTGTAGCCATTGGGACCATTGCAGCATGGCAGGGCCTCATGGAATCAAGGGTATCACAGTGACAGTTGGGGCTCCATGGGACAAAGGGCCATTGTGATGCTGTTGGAACCAAGGAGAGCTTTGTTGTTACAGCACCATGGAGCCAAGAAAACCATGATGAAACTTTAAGTACAAGGAACAAAGGACCATTGTGGCACTGCAGGGCCTCATGGAACCAAGGGCACAAGAGTGACATTGTGGGCTGCAAGGAACCAAGGGGCATTCTTACACTGCAGAACCAAGGAGACCATTGTGCCACTATGGGGCATCATGGAGCCAAGGGTCCATTGTGACACAGCAGGGCCTCATGGAACCATGTGGGACATTTTTGCTATTTGAGTCTTTGTGAAATAAATGGGACATTGTGGCATTTCAAGGCCTTTGAAACCAAGGAAACCATAGTGACACTATGGGGCTCAATGGAACCAAGGGGCCATTGTGACACTGTGGGTGTCATGGAATCTATGGTCTGTTGTGACTCTGCAGGGCCTCATGGAATCATGGAGACTACTGTGACACTTTGCAGCCCCATGGAGCCAAGGAACCATTTTGGCGCTATGGGTGTCCTCAGGCTAAGGGGCAGTTGTCAGACTGTGGACACCACTGCAGGTCCAGGCAGAATTGCAAGGCCTTCCTTCAGGCTCTGAGCTCGTTTTCTCTCTCTCATGCTGGGAAACCCTTTCCCAGGCTGAGACAGTTTTTAGCACTGGCCTGTGCCTTTTCCCAGGGTGATAGCATTTGGGAAAAACAGGAAGGAATTATAACAAAGATAAAACACCTGCTGAACCCGTCGGAAACCAGGGACAAGAGTGCAAAAAGCTACTGTGTCATTTCCTAATTAATATAAGATCAGACAAAGTATCTTTTGCATGGATGAAAAAGGGATACAAGAGGCTCTTTCAGGCTAGTTTATTATGGCCGGTGACATGGCTGAAAGAGACCGGGATTCTCTGGGAATCGGGTCTTCAAGGAGCAGGGAATGGGGGAGTGGTTTTGGCTGCCAGCCAATGGGGGTAGGGACACGGGGGCTTAGGGATCAGAATACTGAAGCCCCTAAGGTGCTTCAAGGTCGCTTAGGGAAGGTCAGGGGATAGTAGGAATTCTGGGAAAACTGGAAGATGTCAGGGTATGTACATCCTTCTTCTACCTCAGGTTATCAAATTGCAACATCTCTCCCGTTTTTTTGTTTTTTAAGTAGGGGATGACTTTAAACTAATTCTAGTCCGAATTTTATTTTGACCACCATTTGAGATGAGTGGGAGAGTTAGACTGTTTTATATTTGCCAATTCTATATGATTGTCCCCTGAGGTAGAAGAAATGATTCCATTAATGGCCTTAAATATTAAATGACGTATGATCCCAAATGCCATAGCTACAAGGAAAAGAATAACAACAAGCAACATAATAGTTTTGACGATGGAAGTCCACCACCCAGAAAACCCCCAGCCTTTAAACAGTTCATTAATCCAGTCTTCTGATTCTTGTTTCACTTGTCCAATCAGGTGCTTCATATCTCGCAGAGCAGTGTGGACATTAGGAGCCTTTGAAGTCAGATTCATGCAGCAAAGCCCTTCAAATTCCTGGCATTCATGTCCATGTAGTAATAGGAGAAAATCTATTGCAGCACGGTTTTGTAATGTTGCCTGCCTGGTTACTTCTTCACCTTCTAGGAGGGAACTGATGGCAGTTGAAGTTAAATTTGCTTGTTTAACTACCCAACACTCCAGGTGACCTAATTCACCTAGAGCTTTTGCTGCTGCAACCCATGGAAGGAATACAGATACAGCAATTCTTTTTGATTTTGCCCAATGGAAAATTTCTGCATCACAATTTGGGTCCAGATTATCTGCACTTCTTTTTTGTATTTTATTACCAGATTTGCTTTTGTGTGTCCAATCACTGATTAAGGTTTTGTTGGGTGCTAACAAGGACAACCGCCCTATAGTACATGGTCCCCCTAGAAGATTAGAAGGAATCCCTGCCCACGCCCGGTCCCCACAAATTAAAAACAATCCCTTTGGTAGGATTTTTGGACTTGTATGAACTGGATCTTTAGCTGGAATATGGTTTGTGAAAGTACACCACTTCATGGCCATAAATTCCCTTACTAAATTGTCGGATGAGATGGAAGCCTTTTGTGTCAGTGAGTGTTGGATAATCTTTGAAATGAATGCAGTATGTTGCTGGATAGGAACCAAGCAGTTCTAACTCTGGGGTTCCTGGTCTGCCTTGGGTAATTTTGGCAGCAAGTCCTTTACAGGATTACCTATGATCTGTGCTGAGTGCCTAGGTGAAATAGTGAATGGTTCAGGTGTTTTATTAGGCAATTGTATGTGAAAGCTGCCTAAATACTCACTAACTTTAAGTGGGACTCCTACCAGGCAGGTGGACATAGGATCTGTGGCTGCTGCAGTGGACAGACATATGTTTTCCCTGTTTGAGTGTCTGTGCCAGGGTTACCCAGATGTTCTGACGTGGCTGAGGGACGATCCACGCAGCTGCGAAACTGTTCAAAGCTAACAAGAAGACAACTTGGATGGGGTTCTTCACAGGGTTAACTCGAGGGTAGCTTTTTTCTAAAAAGAAAAACAAACATTTTTAAAACATGTTATGAGTCCTTGTCTGCTTGAGGGTATTCCTTTATGAAGTTTTTGTTTCCTTTTCCTCTGCGGCGTCTTCTTTTGGAAGCAAAGGTTACTTGCTTCTCATCTCCTTCGGCTGTAGCTGGAGTTTTGGGGACAAAAGGCTTTACCCATTTCTGTGGAATCCATCTAGGTCCTGAGGGAGTTGAAACACATGCATAACCCCTTCCCCAGGTTACAAGTTCATAGGGACCTTTGGTTTCCCATGTTTCTGGGTCCCTAATCAAAACTGGTGGATGCTGAGACAATTTAAACTGTTTACTGCTGTTAAAATGACGAACCACAGGAGGACTCATGTTTTCAAATGAACAGTTCAAGAAATTGATTGTAAACAATGCTTTACAGAGCTTTTGCTGGGGAGACATCCACACAGTAGAACTGCTTTGTCTAGCTAGAACCTGTTTTAGTGTTTGATGTGTGCGTTCAATCACAGCTTGGCCTGTAGGGGAGTGTGGAATGCCTGTCTTATGTATAACTCCCCACTGCTGAATGAATTCCAGGAACTCCTTGGAAGTATAAGCTGGGCCATTATCTGTTTTTATTTCTCTAGGGATCCCCAAAACTGAGAAGGCTTGTACTAGGTGTTGTTTTGCATGTACTGCCTTTTCCCCTGCATGAGCTGACGCATAAACTGCACCTGAATATGTGTCTATGCTCACATGAACATATTTTAGGCGTCCAAAACTAGGAATGTGTGACATCTGTCTGCCACACTTCACAGCTGCCTAGGCCCCTGGGGTTAACCCCCATACCCAGCGATGGCATGGCCTGGAGCTGACAGCTGGGACAGGTGGCGAGCGATGGCCCTGGCCTGACTCCGTGTTATCTGGAATTGACGGACCAAACCTGGTACATTCTGGTGGTATTGCTGACGGCTCAGCTTTGCCTGTTGGAAGATGTCAGGAAGGCATGCCTTTTCTGCTGGAGCTGCCAAGGTGTCTGCCATTTGATTTCCTTCTGCAATCTCACCTGGCAAATCTGTATGCGACCTCACATGCATCACATAGAAGGGATGTTCTCTGTGAGAAACCAAATAGATTAGTTTTGATAACAGCCTAAAGAGCTGCTCATTATCAATGTCTTTGAGCACTGCCTGCTCTGCTCTGGACACCACCCCAGCGACATACGAAGAGTCTGTTACCAGATTAAGAGGTTCAGAGAATTTCTCAAAGGCTCTTACCACAGCAGCTAGTTCTGCAATCTGGGGTGACCCCTCCACAAATTCAACATCAGCTTCCCAATGCTGTGTCTGTGGATTTCTCCAAGCCATCACCGACTTGTGGGAGTTCCCTGATGCATCTGTGAACACTGTGAGTGCCTTGAGTGGTGTTCTGCTCCTCTTCTCACGAGGTATGAGGTGGAATTCCTCATTGAACAACTTATGAGCTGGGCTGTGAACAGATATCTGTCCCGTGTAGCTGTCCAGAGATATCTGGAGGCTGGCATTGCTCTGCAACAAATGCTCAAACATATCTTTTGTTAGCCTTTCAGGAGAATTCTTTCCTCCCCAGAAAGTTTAATTGGCAGGTGTATGCATGTGAAATCGCATCCAGACAGTTCACTCAGCCTCATCCTTGCTTTTGAATCAACTGAGCCATAAGTTCCTGTGGCTGTGTAATAGTTTTGGATCTCTGGTGGGAGAGGAAGACCCATTCTATGATTAAGAGTGAGTCTCTGCCCCTCTATCCACTGAAATATTAAACCATGTAAGTGTGGCAATTTCCCCAAAACAATGAATTTGAAAGGCAGTTCAGGTTGATAGTGGTGAGCTTGCCTTTCAGACAGAGCTTTCTGTACCTTTCCAATTGCAGCCTTTGCTTCTGGTGTCAGTTCCCTAGAGAAACCAGCTCTCTCTCCCCTTTCAGTAAATTGAAAAGGGGTTGTAAGTCCTCATTAGTGAGGCCTAACCAAGGTCTTACCCAATTCAGCGACCCACACAGGGAATGGAGATCTGCAAGAGTTTTAGGATTACAATTAATGTCTAATTTCTGTGGAACTATGGTCCTGGCAGTGATCTCTAGTCCCAGATACTTCCAAGGTGGCATCCTTGAACCTTGTCATCCTGTAATTGAAATCCAGCAGAGGTTAAAACTTTAACTACTAGGTCAAGCGTGTGTTGAAGTATGGAATTATCAGGAGCACACACTAACACATCATCCATGTAGTGTAGTATTATGGCATCTCTTCTCTGTGCACGGACAGGAGACAACAATGAAGCTACATACCACTGACAGATAGCAGGACTACACTTCATGCCCTGTGGAAGCACTTTCCAGTGGTATCTCTTCATTGGAGCCTCTCTGTTCAATGATGGCACTGAGAATGCAAACCTAGGAGCATCTTCAGGGTGAAGTGGGATTTGGAAAAACAATCTTTGATATCTATTACTGCCAATTGCCAATCTCTAGGTAACATAGTTGGAGAAGGCATCCCAGGTTGAGGAGATCCCATGTCCTGAATTACTTTATTAATTTCTCTAAGATCATGTAATAATCTCCATTTGTCTGTCCCTGGTTTTTTTATTACAAAAATTGGGGAATTCCAGGGGCTTGTTGTTTCCTCTATATGATTTTTGGCCAATTGGTCCTCTACAAGTTTTTCAAGTGCCTGTAACTTTTCTTTCCTTAGCGGCCACTGTGTTGTCCAGACAGGTGTGTCACTTAGCCATGTTAGTTTTTGAACCCGGCACTGCACGGTGGCCGCCTCTAAAAATCCTTAGGAGTTTTTGGAATTATCATTTTAACTCCCCATTGTGACATGGCATCTCTTCCCCATAAGGGACACTTGTAATCTATTACAAATGGACGTACACTGGCCAATCTGCCATCCGGTCCCTCAATTTGTACAATGCGTTTTGATATTTGTGCCAATCTGACTCCTCCTATACCCTGAATTTGCCCAGCTACAGGTTGCAGTTCCCAATGTGAAGGCCACATCTTTTCAGGTATTATGGTTACATCTGATCCTGTATCCAAAACACCCTTCACATGTAGATGGTCTGAACCATGTGTCATGTTGCATGCCAGAGAAGGCTTTTCCTCTTTCACTGTCTCTGCCCAGTAAACCTCTGGTGATTTATCTTTTGCTGTGATATTTGCTGGAATAGGAAGAGCTTGGGCTAGAATTTGTCCTCACTTAAATAGAAAGGTGCTTGTGAACAACGAGCTATTATGATAACACCAGATATTTTTCCCTTCATGGTCATAGGAGCTATTTCAATTTCTACAGGTGTGTGTGCAGTGTCTCCCACAACAAAATACTCACTCTCCATGTGGCAAATCGACATATCAATTAGGGAGCTCGAGATATCCACTGTAATAACCGTCCACTCAGCAGACCTGAAATGAAAACCTTTGGTAGTCTGTAGTCTAATACGGCCACAGAACTGCCTGTCTTTGTTAAGAGAACATTCAACATTTACATTATCCATTACACCCACATTGTCCATCCCACCCTCCCCCTTTGCTTTTAAGAGAGAGGCTTTTGCTACAGTATAGCCTGCAGAACTTATATCCTGGCGCTCTATGGTGTTTATAGCAGGCCTGCGCCTCAGTTCTAGTTTTTTTGTTTGTTGATCTTTTTCTGTTTCATGTTTTGAGGACAGTCCCTAGCCAAATGTCCTTGCTGCTGGCACTGGAAACAGGTGATTTTCTTTAGCTGCTCCGATGATAACTGCTGCTTCTTCATCTGTGATGGTTCAGGTGCTGTAGTCTTAGGAGGTGCTGGACTCAGAGTCCTCTCAGGAGCACTGAATAGCTCTGCTTTGCGGGTGCAGGCTTCAATCATCTGTGCTAGGGTTGGTTCTGGATACAGTGGCAGGCTTAGGATGACCCTCCGGCAGGCTTGGTTGGCGTTCTTTTCTGCTAATTCTTTGATCAGTTCTGCCTGCATGGCTGGATTATGCACCTGACGCTCCACCTGTGTCTTTAACCGATCTATGAAGCTTAAAAAATTCTCAGAAGGATATTGTTTAATATTAACATAACTAGTAGTTACTTCAACTGTTGGCAATTTAATAAAGGCCTGTTCAGCTATTTCACAAATTTTATCTAAAATAAATTTAGACAATAACCGAGTTTGCTTTTCAGGGCTATGTATGTCACCCTCCCCACATAAATGCTGTAATGTAATTTCATTATCATCAGCATCCTTAGCATGTTCAGGATTTGTATGAATTTCTGTTAAAAGACTGCCCAAAGAACGTTTCCAAATATTAAACCATAATTCATATTCAGCTGGGGTAAGCAAACATCTGAAAAGGTCTTTTACATCATGCGGAACCAATTCATTTGATGTAAAAGTTGCTCTCATAATTCCCTTAAATATTTCACTTTGCCTCCCAAATTCCCTTTGTACCTTACAAATTTCTTTTTTATCTTGGTATGATAATGGTTGATATGTTCTTCTACCATTCTTTTTCCCAATGTATTGAATCGGTAATGCATCAAAAATCATATTAGATTCAGGGTTAATCGGTAAGTTAGGGGTTAACTGGTTTTGTGCCTGTGCATGCTGTAGCGGTAAGGTAGGGGTTAACTGGTTCTGTGCCTCTGCCGGCTGTAGCTGTGTAGCTGCTACACGTGCTTCCCCTCCCCCACCCTCAGGCTCTGCATTCCCGGAGCTGTGTGCCTCTCATCTCCCCTCCCCCACCCTCAGGTTTAGTGAAAGAAAGATTTGGAAAGAGTTAAGTCTGAAAAAATGGATTAAAACCTGGAAAATATTGAGCAGAAACGGGAATTGGATGCAGGAAAGGATTATTGGGAGAAAAAGACATGTTACAGTTAGGATTTAGTATAGGTTTTTCCCTTTGCACCGAGGAAAGCTGAGTTTCTAAATTACTCTGCTCACATGGAATTTCTGAGAGTTGGGGATAGAGCAGTAAGTTTGTATCAGGTTGTACAGAGGCTGCTAATTCAGTGTATTTTGGAGGATCAATTGTTTTAGTAGTTTCTTGAGGTAATTCTGATTTCTCTTTTAATTCAGGGACAGGAGGTTCAATTAGGTAAAGAGGAGTTTAAAGAATTTTCCTGTGGTCTATCTTGGTTTTCCAATTGTGATAAGTGTTTGTGAATATTTAAAAATATAGGCAAAAATAACGCAGCATTGGTATCACCTTTCTGTATTTTAGAAGTTAATAAATCTCCAACACTGTCCCAAAATAAAACCGATTTGATATTTTGCTTATCAAATTCTGTAATTTCTCGAGACAACCAAATAACAAACTTTCCAATCTGTTTCTTAGAAATTACAAAATCCTGTAAATCTAGCATTTCTTTAAGCTGGTTAACAATACTCTTTTGGTGTGCTGAAATATTCCCCCCCATTCTGATGTAATAAACACAGACAGCACTATTCCCTATCTTTCGCAGAAAAGTTACAATATAACAGCTGGCTGCAAGACCCAGGTGTGTTATGGGGGTGCTGGGCTTTTGTTATTTCCACGTGGCTTAGCCGTGACTACACAGGCGGTCCCGAGTATTCCTCCGCAGAGAACACACCGGCGCCGGTGCTTACAGTCACAGCGTAACCCCGCCAGGCAGCGCCGGCAGAACACGTGTGTGCCGGCCGGGATTGCGCAACACCGGCCACGTGTCGCCGGCTGCAAGCCTGAGCTGCTGCCGCTTCCCACCCGCGGGTACAAACCCCCCACGAGTTTCGGGCTATCCGTTTAAAAACCCCCCCCTCCCCTGTACCTCGGGGCTAACTCTGGGGTTCCCACCTCCCCGAAGGGATATGTTACCTTACCAAACGGAGCACGGTTTCGCTGTAACTCTGCAAAAGTTCCGATCCAGAAGCGGCTTCTCCAAAGATGCGAAGAAGTTCCCCGCTTCACCCTCCTGTGTTTAAAGCCGTTAAAAAACAGCTGCAAGCACGGAGGAAGTTGTATCACCTGACCGGCCTCTGTTGAAGTCCTAAAACTGCGAACTTCAGGCTAATTCGGGGTTCAAAACAGCTCCAAAACGGCAGGCGCCAACTGCAAAGGCTACTGTGTCCTTTCCTAATTAATATAAGATCGGACAAAGTATCTTTGCATGGATGAAAAAGGGATACAAAGAGGCTCTTTCAGGTTGTTTATTCCTTGGCGGTGATATGGCTGGAAAGAGACAGAATCTCTCTGGGAATCTGGTCTTCAGGGAACGGGGGATGGGGAGTGGTTTTGGCTGCCAGCCAATGGGGTAGGGACACGGGGACTTAGGGATCAGAATACTGAGGCCCGTAAGGTGCTTCAAGGTCACTTAGGGAAGGTCAGGGGATAGTAGGAATTCTGGGATAAACCGGAAGATGTCAGGGTATGTGCATCCTTCTTCTACCTCAGTTTATCAAATTGCAACACTCATCCAGATCATCAATGCAGATACTGAAATCCACACTAGCTGGCTCTGATCCCTCAGCCATCCTGCAGGTGCCCTGTGATGGCACTCAAGGTGATCTGTTCCATCACCTTGCTGGGCACTGAAGTCAGGCTGACAGGCCTTGAGTTCCCCAGATCCTCCTTCCAGCCCTTCTTGGGAATGGGCTCACATTGGCACCTCCAGTCCTCTGGGACCTCCCTGGTGAGCCAGGACTGATGAGAAATGATGGAGAGCAGCTTGGGGAGCTCATCCAGCAGCTCCTTCATCCCCCTAGGATGGATCCCATCTGGTGCCAGAGACACCTGTGAGCATCTGAGTGGCTCAGCAGGTCCCCAGCTGCTTCCTCCTGGATTGCAGGGGTCTGTTCTTCTTCCTGTCCCCATCTACTAGCTTAGGAGAACACTTGTCCTGAGGACAACCTGTCTTTTTGTTGAAAAGTGAGGCAAAGAAGTGGTTAAGTTACTCAGCCTTTTCCTCATCTTTGATAACCATATCTCCCCCATAAGGAACGGAGGTTCTCCTTGTCTGTCCTTTTGCCATTAATGTATTTAGAAAATTATTTTTGTTATCCTTCACAGAAGTGACCAGGTGAAGTTCTAATTGAGCTTTTACCTCTCTACTTTTTTTTTCTGCATGACCTAATAACTTCTTTGAACACTTCCTAAATTGCCAACCCCTCTGTCCAAAGGTGATGCACCCTCTTTTCTCACTAATTTCCTGGAAAAAGCACCATGCCCAGCCACAACAGTCATTTCCCTTGCTAGCTAACTTTTGGAACAGAGGGACAGTCTGCTTCTGCTCCTTCAAGATTTTTTTCTTGAAGTATCTCTATCCTACCTAGAAGCCTTCGTTTTCAAGGGCTCTGTCGCTTGAAAAACAGTATCAGATTCAGTTATCTGCAAATCTGCATCCTAAATAGGTCAAAGGCTGCTCTCTATAACTCCAGTGCAGAAGTTTTGTTGATGCCCCTCCTTCTTTCACAGCATATTTTAAAACTCAGTAATTTCATGGTCACTGTACCCTAAACAGCCTCTGACCACCACATGTCCCACCAGCCCTTCTCTGTTTGTGAACAGCAGAAGACAGAGCTTTCCTTGGGAGTGGGAAGACAAGGAAACCTCCCCAAGGTGTAGCTTGGAAGGTTCAGCCTGGAGGTGAGGAAACAGAAAAGTCCCTCCCAGGGCAGAATGTTGGTGGCCGAGGTGTCCCAGCGTGAGGCTGGGCCATGCCATGGCTCTGTGTGCCAGGAGCCGGCAGCGCTGGGTGCAGGGAGCCCAGGGAGGGCACAGCAATGCTGGGCTGAGAAATGCTGGGGGGACAGCGAGATGGGCGTGTGCAGCTGGCCAGGGCAGAGGAGCAGCACGCACAGGGGCACAGCCTGCAGGAGAGATGGCCAAGGGCTGGGCAGGGCTGGCAGGGCCAGAGGCACCCAGGCCTTTGTGCCCTGGGCTGGGCAGGGCCTCTGCAGGCCCCACAGAAGGAACTTTCCTTGCAGGGGCTGCACTTTGCTTCTGCCTCGGCCCTCCCTGAGCAGGCTGGCAGGGCTTGCAGGTTGATGCCATTTGTCCTTGCTGCCCCTCACATCCCACTGCCCCAGGAACAGCCCCGAGCCACCTGGGAGGGACAGGCCCTGCTGTGCCAGGCCTGGGCTCAGCCCTTGGCCTTTCTGCTGCCTCCAACCAGCCCAGGCCTTGCTCAGCATTGCAGTTCCCTGCTCACAGCCTTTGGCTCCTGCAATCCTGGCCTCAAGGATCTGCTCTCACCAGTCCCTGGGGAGCCTTTGGCAATCCCTGCGCTCAGTGGGGCCAGTGATGCTCCAAGGGACTTGGAGTTTTGCTTCTGACTGCTTGAGCAGCTTCTTCAACCTTCTCCCAGTGCCTAAAGGGTCTTAGACTCAGCCACAAATCCACCCTGGAGGTCATTAAAATAAAGAAAGCCAGCAGGAGTTCTTTGTCTTCTTTCAGTTTTCATGAATTCTCCAGGGCTTATGCAGCTGCTTGGAGTCAGTTTGGAGTTCTGTTAAGGAGGAAGATTTCAAAGTGCATCTCATGACTTTCTTTTCCTCAAGGGAATGTTTTTTTATTTTTCATTTCAGAGAGAAGGTGATAGAAGCATTCCTCAGGTGATCTTGATGCTGAATGCCTCCTTAGGAGGTCTGGGCACAGAGAAGATGGAGCCCCTTGCAGGCTGACCCAGTTTGGACAACCCGCTCTTCACCCCCAACCTCAACAACTCATGCTATCTCCCACCTGGGACTGACAACCAAAAATATAAAAAAAACCCTCATAAATACCTCTTTATAACAAAAATATTATTAAATATTAAATTTGCATTTTTCTGAGATATAATATTACTATTCTATACCTTTTAACTTAATCTTTATAAATACGATAATGATCTTTACATTATGAGCAACCAAATAAATCATTGGTCATTGTTTCTAAGTAACACAATTCCCTTAATTAATAATCAAGCTGTATTGGTTATTTATTTCTCCCTCTTTAAGAAAATTCCTAACATTTGTAGTAATTTTATCATCTTTATTATCAATGTTTTCTCAGACAGGGTCAGGGTGGGCACTTCAGGGTCCAGGGAGACATTTCTGGCACACATTTGAGACAGTTTTGGGTCTGAAGAAAGAATTTAGCAGGAAGTCTGGGCTTCAGAGTGGCACTTGGGGGTCCAGGGGTGCCTTGGAGGTCAGGGAGGGGAATCTGGGACTGTTCAGAGTCCGGGCGCGCACTTGGTGGGCTCTAACAGGGCTTTGTGGGGCGTGGGGATGATGGGAGTTGTAGGCACAGGTATTATACCATTTAAAGGGGCTGCAGAGCATCATGGGAGCTCTAGGCGCAGCTGCAGTGTCTCTCTGTGAGGCGCAGGGCATGATGGGGGTTAAAGTCTCAGCTGGAATGGCATTTTACTGGAACCGTGAAGCATGATGGGTGCTGGAGTCCAGGAAGTGCATCTTGTGGAAATTTTGGGGTCTGGGAAGGCACTTCAGGGACACTTCTGCCTCTGAACGACGACTTGAGGTCCTCAGGGGGGAACGTATACAGTTCAGGAGAGCTTGGAGGGATCTTGGGGAGCTCTAACCGGGCTATTTAGAGCACGGGGCACGGCAGGAATTTTAGGCGACTGACTGGGTTTATGAGGTGCTCTGAGCTCGCGGGGATGGCAGGAGATGAATTCCCAGAAGTGACTGTAACGGGCATCTGTGGGGTTGGGAGCATTCAGGGGATCCTTGGACGCTCTTGGGGACTGTCCTGAATGGGCACTGAGAGGGCACGTAGGGATCCTGGAGAGTCTGGGGGACACTTACGGGGCAAGTGGGGGAATATCGGGGGTTCTGTGGAGCACAAGGCATGACGGGAGTTGTAGTCCCGGCTCCAATGGGCCTCCATCAGGCCGCAGGGCATGATGGGAGTTAGAGGCAGAAAGGAAAGATGGCGCCCACTCCAAGCACCACCCCCAAAGCACCGATCCTTGGCACTGAACCTGCTTGGTGGCACCTTTGGCTGGCACACACCTGGGAGATGTGTCTGTTTTCAGTGGGGAAAATCAGGAGTTTTAGATTGTTTTAAGAAAAAAGAAGGAAAACTTTTCTTTCCCTGAGTGCAGCTAGCTCTGCAAGCAAAGCAGGTCCCAGGTGAATGAGGATGGACAGGATGGGGTTGGGCAATGTGGAGCAAGGTTGTCCACACTGGGTCAGACCTCAAGGCACAGCTTCTCTGAGCAGGCCAGACCTGAGGAGAGACCCTGGATCAATATCTATCACTGAATGCTGCAGTCACCTCTGCTCCAAAGAGAACAGGAATAAAATACATCCTTTAAAATGGGAATCTGTATTTCTCAGAAGCTCTTTGAAATATTTCTCCATAACTATCATAGGAAATCTTCCTAATGAATTGTACAAGACCAGAGGGAAATCAAGGCACAGCAGTGGTTTGTTAGGAAACCTCTCAAGAACTCCAAGTGAGAATCAAACTCCAAAGTTTTTTCAAGATTTAATGGGTCGCAGGGAGGAACACATGTGAGAAATTGTCCCCAAGCCTCAATCAGAGCAGAGAACTGGAGGCAGAGATGACAGGTGGGGACAAAGAGAAGGTCCTGTTAGCCACAACATTTTTTTATCCGTTGGTGTCCCAGGGGTTGGATGACAGAAGTGGTGGGGATGGGTGTGGAGACAAAGTGTTACTGATTGTCAGCCATGAAGGGTCTGGATTTTCATATTTATTCACACTGCATGAGAAGGTGCAGGGGGGTCAATATCAATTGGATATTACTGGTATCAATCTATAAATACACAAAAGAAAACTTATCAGGACAAAACACTTCTCTCTGCAATGCTTTCAATATAATATACAGTATATTCACTTTGAAAACACTTCTGAAATTTGCCTAATTAACCACAGAAGTGTTGAGGATTGGTTAGAAAGCCATGGACATAACTGTGGACATGGCTTGGCAGAGGCCTTATTGCAGGGGAATGGTTCTTGTTAGTAGCTAGGCTCTGCTTTTAGGCAGACATTAAAAGCTTTATTGTAAGCATAAGTAGATTTTGCTGAGAGCAGTGTTTGAGCTTTTTGCAAAAGCAATGGAGCTAGCAGAATTGCAGAGTTAGTCGATAAGCAATACATATGCTCATTGTTTAAGCAAGGCTTTAGCTGTTAGGAAGGCAGGTAGAAAGCGAGGCATAACCCTGAGATGGATACTAATATACCAATAAGTATAAGAATAAGGGAAGTAGAAGCCAAGACTAGCAGCGAGACTTTTGGCTAGAAATTCAGTAGGCGTGATTATCTCACACTTGTATTAACCAATAATAATAGAGGGCGTACATAGCAAAAACCAATAAGATTGTACTAATATGAATAATGCTGATTTATGTTATTCTGGGCTATAAAACTGTCTGATGCTCTTAATAAAGTTGGATTATGCTTTATCAATCACATTGATTGTGTCTGGCTAATCCCCTCGCTGATGCCTCCGTAAGTGGCTCCGCGCCCCGGCAGGTCTCCCCGCAAGTGGCGCCTGAACAAGGGACCGGATAAGTGGCAGCTGACCCCTAAGTCCTTGGGGCTCGGTCCACCGCACTGTGGAGGTAAGCGAGTTGGGGAAGCACCAAGTTTGCAGCGCTTGGAGGGCAAAGATTCCTGTATGCTGGCATACGTCTGGTATCCGTGCCTGGGTTCTCCACATTCCGGAGGCTCGCCGTCCCGTTACGCCGCCGACAGCGTTCTTACGACTGTGGTAAAGGCTGCAATATAATGCGTGCGCACGCAATAAAGTTTTGAGTCCTGAGCTGCCCCCCTTCGTTAGTTTTTGAACCTAAAAAAATTAAAAAAAAAAAAAAGGGGAAACATGGCCAAGCAGGCAGGACAAGCGGCATTTGATTTATTTAAATGCTTTTTAGAAAAGCAAAAGGTGGAAATAGATTATAAGAAGGACTTATTAAAGTTGTTAGATTATGCTAAGGAGAAGGGATTTTTTATTGCTCCTGAGGAGTTTTTTACAGTTGAGGAGTGGAAAAAATTAGGAGATTGTTTAGCTTGGGAGGTCATTCGAAAAGATAAGAAGGCTAAAAGGCTAGTTCAGCCTTGGCAGGCTATATTTAACTCTTTTGAAGCATATAAAGCAGAGAGAAAAATCGCTGCTGTCACCTCCTTGCAACTAGAAGGCAAGCTATTGCCAGCAGACCAAGCTGGTGTATATGTTTTTGGAAGAAATAATCTTCCTGAACCACCATCTATGAAAAATTTCACAATTCCATCAAAATCTGAAGTTTCTGAGCCCTCTGTCCCTTCCACTGAAAATAGGCTATTTTCAGATGAGGAAGTTAGGGAGAGAAAAAACAAATTCAGGCAAAAAAGCAAATTCAAGCAAAATTCAAGTAGCGGCTAGAGAACAAGACTTTGTAGCAAAATTACAGGGACAGTTGATAGTAGAGCATGCAAGTAACAATAACTTCTTGGAATTAAAAGTTGCCAATGCAGTTACATAGCAACTAGTGTGCATGAAGCCCATAAAACAACAGCTAAAATTATATTAGATGCACAAGCATTACTATAGTTAAAGAAGTGATGTAGTTAGCTTGAGCTGTATATGATTTAGTTAGAAAAAAGCCAGGAGAGACGCCTTCATACATGCATATCAGACAAGGGCCTCAAGAATCCTTTTCTAGTTTTATTGATAAGCTTACTGCTGCAATAGAAAGAGCAGGAGTACCCCAATATATGCAAGGGCCACAGCTTAGGGAGTGTGTCACACAGAATAGCAATTCACAGGTGAAATTAATAATAGCTACTTTGCCAAGCAATTAGACTGCAGTAAAGTTATTAAAATGAATGAGTAAAATTTCACACGCAACTTAGGCCATGCTAGTAGAAGCTGTTGAAAATTTAACATTAACTCTAAAGGGCAGGCAGTCTCAGGTTCAAGCTTTTGCTGTCGCTGCATTTAAGCCATTAAAACCACATAAATCACAGGTGGCTAACAAGTCTCAGACCACTGGGAAGTGTTTTCGCTGTGGACGAACTGGCCATCTGCGACGAGACTGCCGTGTTCCGAGTGTGTGGTGCCCTGCCTGTCAGCTTGACTCACATTCCACAGAGGCTTGCAGACACCAACAGCGTGCCAAGTCGCCCAAGTACAGCCAGCACCCCCTCCTTCTTCCCTGCCTGCAGACTTCTCCCTGACAGTGAACTGCCAGCTACCAGAGGGAGTCTCAGCCTGGACTTAGCAGCCGCAACAGACATTGTACTTAAAGACTCTAAACCCATAAAAGTTCCTACTGGGGTTTGTGGACCTTTGGTTTTAAATGGTCAATCTTATGGGGCTTTGTTGTTGGGACGTTCTTCAGCTACCTTACAGGGACTAACTGTTGAACCTGGAGTTATTGATGCCTCATCCTGCTATGATTCCTCGTGGTTGGGACATTTTAATTGTGGACTTAAAGGACTGTTTTTTCACAATTGCCTTGCACCCTTGTGACACTCAAAGGTTTGCTTTTACCTTACCTGCTGTTAACAGAGAGGCTATTGCACAGCGTTATGAGTGGGTTGTTTTACCTCAGGGTATGAGAAATTCACCAACACTTTGTCAGCTATTTGTTGCAGTAGCCTTACAACCGTTAAGGGTGTGCTGGAAATCTACATTAATTTTTCACTATATGGACGATATTCTGTTTGCACAGAGCATGCCTTTTACCAAGGATCATGAGTGTACAATAATTAGTACGCTGTCACAGCATGGACTAGTGGTTGCTCCTGGTAAAATCCAGAGGACTAATCCTTGGCATTATTTGGGTTGGCAAATATCTGATTCTACCATAAGGCCTCAGAAATCGGAGCTGAAAACAACCATTCGTACCTTACATGATGCCCAGCGACTCCTCGGTGACCTTCAGTGGCTTCGACCGGTAATAGGATTTACAAATGATGATCTGGAAATCCTTCATCCACTGCTAAAAGGTACCGACCCTGCTGCACCTGTTTCTGTAACTGCTCAGCAGACATGGACTTTACAAAAACTGGCTACAATTATCACTGAAAGAGCTGTTTCTCGGAGAGTGGAGGATGTACCCATTGACACTACTATTTTACAGGGAAAAGATCATCTGATGGGTGCTCTCACACAGCTCACAGCGGATCATCAGACGCTTGTTTTGGAATGGCTTTTTACATCTGTGCAACCTAGGACTACAGTACAGAGCCGTGTGGCTAATTTAGCTACTTTGATAAAAAAGGGGCGTCTTAGATGCTTACAAATTACAGGACTTGAGCCAGCCAATATTTATGTGCCTTTGCGTGCTGAGGACTTGGCATGGTATTTGTACCATTCTCCAGAATTACAAACAAGTCTTCTGGAAGCAGCACAAAACATTCAACTGAAGTCACTGAGAAATCCTGTTTTACAATGGATACAATGTTGCACTTGGATTCCTAAGCCTAAGGTCTTGGATCGTCCTCTGCAGAATGCCATCACTGCATACACAGACGCTGGAAAGAAATCAAGACGGGCAGCAATTGTCTGGTTGCAGAGGAAACAATGGCATCATGAGATTCTGCCTGCAGAGTCTCAGGACTCTCTTCAAACACTGGAACTTCGGGCTGTTCTCAGAGCTATTTTGAAATGGCCTCATGAGAATTTGAATGTTGTTACTGACTCTTTATATGTAGTGGGTGTAACTCTGCGGATTGAGGATGCACTCATAAAGGACATTAAAAACATTAGATTGCTGGAACTTTTGAGGCAATTACGTCAGGCTGTCAACATTCGGACAGCACCAATGGCTATGCTGCACATACATAGCCATAAGTGGTCTGATGGACTAGGCAAAGGCAATGATAATGCAGATCAATTAATATCAGTGACTGTACCTCTCAGTGAATTTCAGCAGGCACGAATGACACATGATACATTCCATCAAAATGCCCGAGGCCTTTACAAGCAATTCCGTATATCCTTATCAGAAGCTCGAGGGATTGTTAAATCCTGTCCAGTTTGTAGTCTGCAAGGCCCAGGCTTGGGAATGGGTGTGAATCCTAGGGGCTTAAGTCCTAATGAAGTCTGGCAAATGGATGTAACTCATGTTTCTTCTTTTGGAAAATTGAAATATGTGCATATAACAATTGATACTTATAGTGGGTTTATTTGGGCAACTGCTCAAACAGGTGAAAAAGACCTTGATGTATCTCGACATTTGTCAAATTGTTTTGCAGTTATGGGGGTTCCTAAACAATTAAAAACAGATAATGGTTCTGCATATACTAGTGAAAAAATGAGAAAGTTCTGCCAGCAATGGGGTATTTCTCATATCACTGGTACTGCTCGCTCCCCAACAGGTCAAGCTATAGTAGAGCGAGCTCATCAAACTTTAAAAAATTACTTAATGAAGTTTAAAGGTGAGACAGATGTACATTCATTGCTCACCAAAACTTTATTTGTGTTAAATTACTTGTGTATTTTAGGATCACATGCTGAACCTTCTGTTGTTATTCATAGTAAGGGAACAGAACAAATTCCAAAATTCCAAAATGACCCCTATGAAGGTTAGGTATCGGGATCCCAAAACAGGAATATGGCAAGGACCTGCTGAGGTACAATATATGGGTAGAGGTTATGTGTGTGTTATTACTCCCACAGGACCTATTTGGGTACCCAGCAAATAGATTCGTCCAGTAGCTGATGGCGGAGGCTGCACCTCCTCCACCTCAGACCCAGGAAGAAGAAGAACAAGAGGAGAGAGAGCGACACCATCGCAGATGGGTGTCACAGAGCGTTTTTACCCTTTTAATAAAAAAGGAAAGGGCAGTTGTTGCAGTGCAAGCTGCTTGCAATAGGCGCTGCCTTGGAAAGCCGGCTCGGTACCATGGGCCCGCCCCGGGTGGATTTAACCCGGTCGGATTCCACCTGGGCTGCAGGCATGGGATTGGCCAAAGGAGCTGGGCAGCACCAAGACCTCAAGCAATGATATGCTCAGGCATGAGGATTTTGGACCCCCAATAAAAGGGAGCCTCCAGGAATAAACTGTCACTGTTGTGCACACAAGGTGAGCAGTGTGTCCTGTCTGTCTGCAGCTCTGCCTCCACCACGAGGCTGCCAGTCCAGCAGTTACAGAGTGGGACCCCTCCCAATGCAATTTGGGGGTCCCAGTCCCCTCTTTTCCCCCACTCTTCCCCAACTTCCCCATTTCCCCCCAGTCCACCATCCCTGTCCCACATGATTGGTTTTGGGGGTTCCAGGCACATTTTCCCTCAACTCAGGCACCACCTGGAAGCTTTTTCCTGGGAAAAACCCCTGATTTCTGGGATGCAGTTTTGGAGGGGGACAGTTCTGTCTGGCTTTCCCCTCCTGTTGTGGCCTCTCAGCTGCCCCTGACACCCTGGGGGTGCTGGGATTTCCCTCCTGGGGACAAGGACGTTCATTCCCTTCCAGGAGCCCAATGCCCGGCTGGGGCTCCAGGGCAGGGGGTCCTTGAGCAGCTGCCCCAGAACCTCCGCCAGGGTCTCCCAGCGCAGCCGGAGCCGCTCGGCCTGGGGTCCCCAAAGCCCTCAGCAAGCCCCAAGTGCCTCCCAGGAACCCTCAACTCCCTCAAACCCAGCATCCCCCACAGCCCCTGCAAGTTCCCCCCATGGCACCGGCCGTGGCCATGTCCCCACGTGTCACTGGCCATGTCCCACCATGTCCCCACTCATGTCTCAGTTCAGTGTCTTTATTTTTACCCCAGTGTTGGATGTTTTAAAGGTCTGAAGAGAAATCAAAAGCAAATAAATGCCAATAGAAAAGCATTTCTGTGTTTATGCAAGCTGAGGATCCAAGTGGTTGGGTGGAAGAACCTTGTTTGGAGGGGTTTCCATCTCACTGTCTCCAAAATCTTGGTCTTTGCCCCAGTCCATCAGCATTTGGCTGCGGAAGACATCCTTGGGCAACAGGAAATAAAAATCCAGGAATATCTGAAGTTGGATGTAGTGGTTTTGGTTTATTAATTTGAACTTTTTTTGTTGCAAGATAGGATTAGGAGGAAGGCAAAACACAGGTTTAACTTTACATGGTATAAAGAGAAATTTTATTACTAGAAACTATAAGAAAAAAAAGAACCCTAGTAAAAAACGTTACATTATTTTTTCATACTAAAAATGTACAAAAAAAGACCTAATTTACCACCTTTAAAATAACTTCTAGAAATATACTTGAAAAAGAAGATTTTTTTTTTTAATGTATAAAGATTTCTTCACAACAAAGTTTTTGTTTGGTTTTCATATTAGAGGGATTGGCCACCTGGGAGAATGGAAATCTGATTTGTATCTAAAAACCCTTTTTTCAAACTAACAGTTTTTCTCATAACTTTTACTAAGGACTATATTACCTTATCAGGCAAACTTCAAGGATTATATCAGATTAAGCAAAAACTTACTTCATTTTTGAGAACAGAGGTTATTTTCTTTTTCTTCTTTTGGGGGGGGAACAGCCATGGATTTTTTATTTTTTAAATTTAGGGGATTACAGCAATTTTAACATTTTCTTACTTTAATATTAATGCTTTTGTTTATATTTCCAGTTAGAAAAATCATATTCACTCCATAATATTTTTATGTGTCATAGGGAAATAAGAGATTTTTCCCCATAGTTTAAAAAAAAAAAGAGAAATTTTAGTTTACAACTTTGCTTCTTTCTTTATTTTGGATTTGACTTCTCTTTTTTTTGATTTTGGTGTTTTTATATGGTTTCTGTGTGTAATATTTTTTTTTTTTTTTTAATTTATTTAGGAGAGAGAATACTGTATCTGTAAAGTTTTATTCTGGGCATTCAAAGAGTTAATACCTTGCCCAGGCAGCAGAGGGTTTTGTGATTTTTTCCAGGTGGGGCTGTTGAGTTATTTACAATAAAGAGTCTTTCCAGGCCACGCTGGGGGCTGGGTGAGGACTGCAGGGTTTAGTCAGAGAAGCGCTGATGAGTTTCTGGTTTCATGGCTGTTCTCCGGCGCCCGCTGCGCTCAATTCCAGCCGCGGGCCGGGGTTCTTCCTCCACCCTGCCCAGCAGACAAGGCTGTGGGGCCTTGCCAGAACGGGGCTCAGCTGTTTTCCCCCAGGCCCGTGGGCAGCGGGCGGGCCCGGCCGTTCGAGCCGCTCCGGGCCGGGGCAGGGCAGGGTTCTGCCGAGGCGCGGCCGTGCCGGGGGCAGGGATGTGAGCAACGGGCCTTGCCTTTCCTTTCCTGGATATCGGGGTCCCTGGCTGGAAACGGGGCCCGGCAGCTTCCTGAGCTCTGAGTCAGAGCCCGCCTGCCCCTGCCCGGCCCGGGCAAAGTGGAGGGCCTGGGCTGGTGTTGACAGCCAGGCGTCTTCCCAACACAGATCAGCAGGACCACGGATCACCAGGGGGTCACTGGGGTCATCCAACACTGATCCTCCCATGGGGATGGAGCTGGAGCAGAGCATTTGAAGCTCTTCCCACACTGGGCACTCACAGGGCTTCCCTTAGTGGAGCCTCCGTTGGTGTTGGGTCAAGGCTGAGCTCTGTGAGAAGCTCTTCCCACACTCAGGACACTCGTAGGGCCTCTCCCCAGTGTGGATGCGCTGGTGGGCAGTGAGGGTGGAGATTTGCTTGAATCCCTTCCCGCATTCGTGGCAGCGGAAGGGCCTCTCCTCTGTGTGAATCCGCTCATGTAGGAGGAGATTGGAGCTGGTCTGAAATCTCTTATCACACACAGGACACTGGTAGGGCCTCTCCCCAGTGTGGATGCGCTGGTGGACTCTCAAGTCAGAGATCCACCCAGAGCTCTTCCCACATTCCAAGCAGGTGTAGGGCCGTTCCCCTGTGTGGATCACTTGGTGCTGCAACAGATAAGAAATAGTCATGAAGCTCTTCCCACATTTCCCACACTCGTAGGGCCGTTCCCCGGTGTGGATCCTCTGGTGCACGATCAGCTTGGACCTGTAGCTGAAGCCCTTCCCACATTCCAAGCACTTGTGGGGCTTCTCCCCTCCATCAGGCTTCTCCACCAGCTCTGAGCTCTGCCTGCATCTCCGGCCGCCTTCCCGGCTCAGGGAGGGTCTTTCCTCCTCGCAGCTCCCTGGGCTGGGTTTGCAGCCCCTCCTCCTGAGGGATCTCTGGGGCTTTTCTTCCTCCTCCATCTGCCCACGCCTTGGGAATGAAAAATCCTGGTTTGGGAAAAAAAAGCTTTTGTTCATGTAACTAACTCAGAGAAGGGTAGAAAAGATAATGAAGAACTTCACATTCTTGAATTATGGGATACCAGAACCCCAGAGAAGGAAAAAATGTTGATTTACAGGTTGGGGGAAATGATTTTGAATAATGCATGAAAATCTATGAATATGCAACAGACTGATGCATTTAAGGAATGCAGCACCCTGCTGTTATCACCTTTTGCTTTATTGTTTGTCTCCCATTGTCTTTTATTAAACCTTTAAATATTTACCAGAAAAGCCAACCTCGTTGTTTTAAAATGTGGATGTTACACAGGGCCATGCCAAACAGATTCTTGAGCTAAAATGTTTAACCCAGGGGCCAGAGTGGCCTCATTGGCTGCAGAATTGTTCAGCCATAGCTTTAATGGGAACTGAGGCCCAAAAACTGAAGGCAGGAGGATCTCCTGTTGTTCAAGTCTGGCACCAAGTTAAAGCTTTGATAACCAAAAGAGCCTCTACATGGATGAGCAGTGCTCAGTGATTACAGAATGAAACTTGTTCAGTGGCACAAGAGGATTTAGAATTGAGGACAGGGGAAGGGGTTGAACCCAGCCTCCTGTTTGAACAGACTGCACAGGGGCTGGGAACAAACCCATGGCTGCATTCAAGGGACAGAGCTCCAGAGCCAGCACAGGAGAGATTGATGAGACATTCCCTGGCCTGAGGGACAAAATGTGTTCATGGATGGGTCTGCAAGGGCAGGAGAAGGGAAAAGAGTCCCAAGACACGCTCTGATTAAGGAAAGGGAATTAGAGCAAGCGCAGGTCACCGCCCGCATGGTCAGCTCAACCCGCGGAGCTGTGTGTGCTTGGAAGAGCCTGGCACTGAAATGCCCTGAGCAGGAAGGCTCAAATACCTGCTGGGGACAGCATGGCAGCTAACAGGGGGCAAAAGCAATTCTCAATTTTCTTAAGCAATCATTGGATCACTTTTTAAGATATTTCTAAAACAAAAATTCCAAGATAAGGCATTGTGGAAGCAACAGACTCAGATGGGGAACTCATTTTACAGGAAAGATCCTTCAGGGGGTTACGGCTGCTTTAGGAATACAATGGGACCAACACAAGCCCTGGAACCCCCGGAGCTCAGGTCAGGTAGAAAGAATGAATGGAGAAATAAAGAAACTCCTTTGGAAGCTGGGGATAAAAACCAAGATGCCATGAGTATGGCTTTGCCATTGCCCTTGGCAAGAAGAAGAGCCAGAGCCAGGGCTGATATTCAATTACCTCCCTTGGAACTGGTGTTTGGAATTCCTTACCCTCGTCATTCTCCACCTAGGGGCGGTTGCAGATAAGGGATGTATATTTCAAACAGTCTGTGGCCACAATCCTGTCTCCTGTGAAATCTCTCCCACAGGAAGCTGGGCTGGCACAGAGCCTGCCTTGGCACTTTACTGTTCCCAACATCCAGCCAGGACATCGGGTTCTGCCTGAGGAGTGCACAGAAGCCCCACTGGTGGCCAAGTGCCGTGGCCCATGCCAAGTGTCCCTGAGCACAGAAACAGCCCCAGCACAGCTCAGCACGGGGGGACCCCTCACCCTGGGCTCAGGGGCTCTCCAGCCCCGCACATTTGCACTTCCCGCCTGCAGCACCAGCACGGGAGGCCCCACTGAGCCTGCACTGAAGGCAACGCAGCAGCAGCCAGGGCTCCACAGCGGGGGAAGCCCCTGGGCCTGCCCACACATCCTCTGCTCAAATCCTCTGCCTGGCCACCCTCCTTTGGCATCTCCAGCCACTGGGGCCAATCCTTGCTGCCACTGCTGCAGCTTGGCTGCTTTCTGTGCCTGCACTGCCACAGCTGCTGGGGAACACAGCGGCACAATTCCACTCTGGCTCTCAGTTACACTCACACACTGGGCTGGCTGGGATTCGATTGCTGGAAAATATACCAAGTTTAAATTTTTTAAAAATTTATTTCTCTACTCAGGCCTGGTTTGCATTTGCCTTGGGGAAAGGAGCTTTAAAGGGATTTTTTAAGGGGTCTTACACCACTCAACACAGATGAGTTTAACATGCCAACAGACTGGGAACAGCCCAGAAGATACATACAGAGATAATGATCATCAACAAGATATCTACTACCATCAGGACACAGTAAAGAACACCCACCCCAGACACTGCCCCAAGGCATAGCTGGAGACACCTGGTCTGCAAAAGGCTGAGAAGGAAATCCAGGAATTCGGACCTAATTAACATTGGCTAGCCAAATCCTAAGGAAAGATCACCCCACCTCTCCCTGCTTCCCAGGCTCAACTCTATCCCATAATCCCTCCCCCCTCCCCACCCAGAGGCACAGGGGATGGGTGTCACAGTCAGGTCATGTCACAGCCGCCCCCCTCAGGGACAGGAATCCTTGTCCTGATCCAGCCCGGGGTCTCTCCCACGGGACACAGCCCCTCAGGAACAGGCTGCTCCAGCAGGGATCCCCCACAGCCTCACAAGTCCCGCCAGGAGCCACTTCCATGGCCCTGCAGGGGCTTCCACGGGCTCGGGGCATCTCTCAGGCCGCCCCTGCTCCAGCCCGGACACCTGACAGGACTGCAGGTGGGTCCCGGCTCCATCCCGGCCTCAGCCCCAGCTCCCAGCGCCATCAGCTCCCGCTCACTCCGAGCTCCCGGCGGTTCAGGGCAGCAGCGGCTCCTTCGGTCTCAGCCCGCGCCGGGCTCAGCGCCGCGGCCGCTCCGCAGGCGAGGTTTCCAAATAATGGCGGAGCGCTTGGACAGGGAGGGGTCGTGTGCACAGCCCGCCCCTCGCTGCGATTGGCTGATTCTGCCGTCACTCCACATTCTCGCGTGCTTATTGGGCAAAACAGGAACAAGCCCGGCCCCGGGGCCAAAGGCGCCATTTTCGCCTCGGCACGAACTCCCCTCCCTCTTCCCGGGCTCCGCCATTTCTCGCAAACCTCGCCTGAGGAGCGGCTCCGGCGCTGGGCTCGGCCCGGGCATGGGGCCAAGGAACCGCTGCTGCCCTGAACCGGCGGGAGCTCGGGGTGAGCGGGAGCTGAGGGCGGTGGGAACTGGAGGTGATGAGCCCGGGCCGGGCAAGGGATGTTTGAGAGAGGCCCCGGGGCTGTGCGGGAAAATTCACGTGGCCAGAGTTTTGTGTGCCCAAAGGAGCCAGAGGAGTCCTGTAAAAGTGACTTTATTGATGAACAATGGGAGAGGCTGCGGCCATTTTCCATGCGGTCTCTAAAACGCAGCCTCTTTTTTTTTATCCGCGTTTTCCCGGCTTCATCTCCCTCTCCCTTTGCCCACGGGCTGAGGTATTTGGAAGGTTCAGATTTCCCGGTCCACCTGCTGCATGTCCCTCTTAATATGCAACCCTCCTTTATTATAACATCCGATATTGCCGGCTGCGTTTAATGTTTCTCCTCCTCCAGGTTCAGGAATTGAGCAGGATCTTGGTTGAGCAGCAGTGTATGTCAATTAGTAATGTTTTCTGAAACTGAAGATTTCTCCCTTTGCTTTCTCATGTACAAGTCCCTTGTCCTATTTCCAAGCAGATTCACTCATTGACTCTGTTTTTTGTTCCTGAGTCCTCTTTGGTTTGGGATTATTCTCAGTGCCCTCACTGCCTGTCCTTTTGTAGCCGTTTCTGGATCAGGCCTGGCTGCCACCTGCATCCCCTTGCTCACCTGCTGAATGAGCTGCACTCAGCAAGGTGTCGAGCATGGGAAAAAGATGAGAGTTGCTGCAGCACATCAGAGGAGGAACAGCATTCGTTTAACCCATGGTCTGCCAGGGAACCATGAAAACGTGTCCCATTACCATCCTTTCTGCATTTGGACTGGTACATGAGCTGTTTCTTGTTTCCTTTATCACTTGTTTCACCACTTTTCAGTTATCATCTATTTGCAAACAGCAGTTTGAGTAATTTAATTTTCCACAAACTCCTCCTGCTTCTCTTAATAGATAATCTGATCCCATCCCATGGTGAAATGTCTCCTTCTTCATTTCCGTGGATTGCTCGCCAGGAAGGTCATGTTGTTATTTCGAGGACTGATAATATATTCTTTTGTACATAATAATACCAGTAGTAATAATGGTAACAACACTAATAATAATGGTATGAATATTAATCATAATAGTAATAATGATGAAAATATTTTTAATCTAATTATGCTACTTAGAATATTGGTGGATTTTCTGTCTCCTGATATGAATTCGTTGAGGTTCTGAGGGGCTGGGCTGTGTATTTGTTGGATTTGTTCTGGGGTCTGTTCATCTTTTCTCTATTTTTGGGCACTCCCTCCAGCCACAGCTGCATCAATTGACCACTTTTCTCTAATTAAATCATCAGGTACTTGGATTCCCAACTGATTTCTCTGGACTAGCAATAACACCCCAGTGCTCTAATACACCCTATATAACAGACAGTAAGAGCACATGTTGGAGTGGAGAGAGGGATGATTCCCCCCACTTTTTAGTAAAGTTTTCTCAACATTCTCCATTTGCTGTTTCTGTTTGCAGCTTAACCAATTTCTGTTGCTGTCAGATATCCTCACTATGGGCTCTGCCTTTAGCTGTGCAAATTCCATCTGTGCAAGCAGGCAGAGCTTGGGGTGAGGGCCAGAGGGAATCAGCCCAATTCCTTCCCCAGGCAAGAAGACCCAGGTACATTGTCCACACTTTGCCCCAGCAGTGTTAATTTACATTTCTAAAGCTCCTCTTCTGGCTGCCTGGAATTAAGCTTCTGTTCAAGAGCAGCCATTGGATGACTCACATGTGACTGCCCCCACAATCTGCTTTTTTTTTCTTCCTTTTTTTTCTTTTCAACAATTTTCTATTAACTGTTTGTGCATTAAAGCATGTCCTTTGAAGCTCCTATACTTTTCCAAAAGGCAACCTAATGGTGAATATCTAAAAACCCATATGGAAATTTTGCCATCACTAAGAGCTGTGCACAAATATACACAAAATATTTCCAATGAAATCAAGCTTTTTCTACTTCTCCTAGGAGTAAAAATTCATTGTCACATCCCAGGCCCAAACTTAACTGACAAGACAAAAGTAGGATTATTCTCAACTAGGAGGAGAATTTGCAGAGTAATGAATTCCAAACACCACTTCCAAGGGAGTTAATTGAATATCTGCCCTGAATATGGTTTTTATTCTTGCCACAGCTAATGGCAAAAGCCATACTCATGGCATTTTGGTTTCTATCACCAGCTTCCAATGGAGTTTCTTTATTTCTCCATTTATTCTTTCTACCTGACCTGAGCTCTGGGGGTCCCAGGGCTTGTGGAAGTCCCATTGTATTCCTAAAGCAGCCATAACCCCTGAAGGATCTTTCCTGTGAAATGAGTTCCCCTTCTGAGTCTGTTGCTTCCACAATCTCTTATCTTGGAATTATTTGTTTTAGAAATACCTTAATAAGCGATCTAGTAATTCCTGAAGAGGTCAGAATTGCTTTTGCCCCCCTGTTAGCTGCCATGCTGTCCCCAGCAGATATTTGAGCCTTCCTGCTCAGGGCATTTCAGTGCCAGGCTCTCCCAAGCACACACAGCTCCGCCGGTTGAGCTGACCATGCGGGCGGTGACCTGCGCTTGCTCTAATTCCCTTTCCTTAATCAGAGCGTGTCTTGGAACTCTTTTCCCTTCTCCTGCCCTTGCAGACCCATCCATGAACACATTTTGTCCCTCAGGCCAGGGAATGTCTCATCAATCTCTCCTGTGCTGGCTCTGGAGCTCTGTCCCTTGAATGCAGCCATGGGTTTGTTGCCAGCCCCTGTGCAGGCTGTTCAAACAGGAGGCTGGGTTAAACCCTTCCCCTGTCCTCAATTCTAAATCCTCCTGTGCCACTGAACAAGTTTCATTCTGTAATCACTGAGCACTGCTCATCCATGTAGAGGCTCTTTTGGTTATCAAAGCTTTAACTTGGTGCTAGACTTGAACAACAGGAGATCCTCCTGCCATCAGTTTTGTAGCCTCAAGCCCCTTTAAAGGTCTGGCTGCACAATTCTGCAGACATTGAGGCCACTCTGGCCACTGGGTTAAACATTTTAGCACAAGAATTCCTTTGGCATGGCCCTGTGTAACATCTGCATTTAAAAAAATGAGTTTCACTTTCCTGGTAAATATCTAAAGGTTTAATAAAAGACAGTGAAGACAAACAATGAAGCAAAAGGTTCTAACAGCAGAGTGCTGCCTTCCTTAAATGCATCGACCTGTTGCATATTCATAGATCTTCATGCATTATTCAAAATCATTACCCCTTAACCTGTAAATCAACATTTTTTACTTCCCTGGGTGTCTGGTGTCCCATAATCCAGGAATGTGAAGAGTTTCCTGATTATCTTTTCTTTTCTACCAATCTCCAAGTTAGTTACATGAACAAAGGTTTTAAGTCACCATATTATAGTCCAGGGAAAACATACTTATCAGACTACTATTTTTACTTTTGTTAATAGCAAAATTTTAAAAAAAAACTGTATTCATACAGCAAAGTTTTTTGACATTATACATATAGTATTCATTTTAATATTTGTCAAAAGCTAATTATATTATATGTACTAAATAACACAAAGAATTACAATTTCTTTTCTGAGTCATCTCTGGGGCACCAGTCATTTTGGTTTTATTTAATTATCTGAAGTTTTGCTGTTTCTTGTGTCCATACCACAATATTGAGGCTCTCTGGGATAAAAAAGTCACACAGTGTTCTGGCTGGAACAGAGAATCCTCAGTCCGGGTCCTGCAATTCCCTATTCATCCTCAGAATTGCCCCAGCTCCTTTTTAGTGCTGGGTAACATTACTCCTGAGATTTCCTGGTCCTTCTCTGCGTCATACAACACAAACCTTCAGTCAATATATGTCCCAAATATTTAACCTTTTTCCCTTCTATTTGCACTTTTTTTTCCCCAAGTACTGAAAGATGCTTTTTAGCCTGAACATTCAGACATTTCACAGAGGCTTCTTCTCCTTGGCTGAAGTACTTGAGAGGTGCAGACTTCCCAATGCACCCACTGCATCCCCCCTTAATATGCACCCCACTTTTGTACAGCTAATGATATTCATGGCTCTGTTCAGTCTTTGTTCTTCTTCTGGGAGTTCCTGAATGTAGCAGGACCTTGGCAGAGCAGCAGTCTGTGTGGTCAGTTAATAACATTTTCTGAACCTGATGGCTTCTGCTGTCACTTCCTTATGTACACGTCCCTGGCCCTGTCTCCAAGCGGATTCCCAGCATCTGTTTGTAAAGACACTTTCCTGTTCTTCCTTCCATGGGGGTCCAGGCAGAGCCGCAGCTCCCAGCGTTCCCCACCTGGACCCCACCTGCCCCCCCGGGCCCCAGCGCCCCGGGAGGGGAATTTGGGGAGGTGGGAGGGGGCAGCGCCAAGGCCGGGCCCCCCGCGCTGCCGTGGCGGAGCGGCTGCAGTGGGGACCGAGTGCGGGCGGGAGCGGCCGAGAGCCCAGCGCTGCCCCAGCCCGAGCTGCCCCAGCTCCATCCCTGCCCCTGCGCTGGGATGCTGTGGGTTTGGGGGGAAGAGGGAGCCGGCAGGGGGTGCTGGGCCTGGGGGCAGCAGGAGAAGGGAAGGAGAAGCAGGGCTGGAGAACAAAATGGGCAAAGGATGCACGTGGGGGGAGCAGGTGGGATTGTGCAGGAGAAGGAAGAATAGTAGGAGGAAGAGGAGTGTGAGGAACAGTAGGGACACAGGAGGAGGAGAAACAGGAAGCAGCACAAGGTTCCACCCCTCCCTGTATATGCAGCCTCTTCCCCAGGTCCAGCAGTCTTGTCCCTCTCATGTGCAGCAACTGACCAGAGAGAGGGATACACAATTTTCGCAGGAGTGAATCTTGGTGTTTCTGAGCTTTTTTGGGCTAAATGTTCATGCTTTGGTTTTTTATGGGGCCTGAATCTTTATATTTTGCAGGAGGTTTTTGCTGAATCTGGCTGTTTTGGGAGTTTTTTATCTCTCTCTTGATGTTTGGATGATTTTTGGGCTGCATCTTGGTGTTTGGGAGGTTCATACAGACACAAGATGACCAATGACTTCCTGAGATGAACTTGGGCAAGGAGGAACCCCCTAGTCAAAGGCGTTTTTTTCTTTTTTTTTTCCCAAACCAGGATTTTTCATTCCCAAGGTGTGGGCAGATGGAGGAGGAGGAAAAGCCCCAGAGATCCCTCAGGAGGAGGGGCTGCAAACCCAGCCCAGGGAGCTGCGAGGAGGAAAGACCCTCCCTGAGCCGGGAAGGCGGCCGGAGATGCAGGCAGAGCTCAGAGCTGGTGGAGAAGCCTGATGGAGGGGAGAAGCCCCACAAGTGCTTGGAATGTGGGAAGGGGTTCAGTTGCAGGTCCAAGCTGATCCAGCACCAGATGACCCACACTGGGGAGAAGCCCTATGAGTGTGGGAAATGCAGGAAGGGATTCAGGAACATCTCCCACCTGATGCAGCACCAGGTGATCCACACAGGGGAACGGCCCTACACCTGCTTGGATTATGGGAAGAGCTTTGGGCTGAGCTCCAACCTGAGAAGCCACCAGCGCATCCACACTGGGGAGAAGCCCTACAAGTGTCCCAAGTGTGGGAAGAGGTTTCAGACCAGCTTCAATTGCCTCCTACATGAGCGGATTCACACAGAGGAGAGGCCCTTCCGCTGCCCCGACTGCGGGAAGGGATTCAAGCAGAATGGCAACCTCGCTGTCCACCGGCGCATCCACACTAGGGAGAGGCCCTACGAGTGTCCTGAGTGCGGGAAGAGCTTCTCACAGAGCTCTCACTTGACCCAACACCAACGGAGGCTCCACTAAGGGAAGCCCTGTGAGTGCCCCGAGTGTGGGAAGAGCTTCGTGCTCTGCTCCAGCTCCATCCCCGATGGGAGGATCGGTGTTGGATGATCCCCAGTGACCCCCATTGGGCAGAGTCCTGATGATTCCCTCTTGGGTGAGGGGAAGGTGTTTGAGAGATTTCTCTCCCTTCTCCTTGTCCTGCTGTGATTTGGTTGGTCATAAATTCCCTCCCTGTGCCCAGGCTGGGTCTGTGATTCCTGTTTTGCTGCTTGCTGAGGGATGTTTCCCCATCTTAACGTGACCCAGGAGTTCTTCGTTAAATTTTCTCTCCCCTGTTGCAGCTGGAGGGGCAGAATCAGAGTGGCTTTGGTGGGTGCCTGGCATCCAGGCCATGGGCACCCCTGAGATCCCAGTGTGGTGATGCATTCCCCCACTTCTAGAGAAAGTGCCAAGCCAAACTGAAGCCAGGATGAAACTTTGTTATGACTGGAGTCCTCTCTCTTGTGACCACATCAACAGAAATCCCAAAGGAGACCTTTGATCTCTCCTGTGCCCTCGTGGGCTGTGACCAGCAGTGTCCCTCTGAGGGGCCTCTCAGAGCCAGCAAACCCTCGGCTTTGCTGTGCCTGGAGGATCGCCGGAACACGACGTGTCCTGGGCCCATCCCCTCACTCCTCAAGGCCCGATCCTTCAGCCAGCAGGAGATGGAAAAACATCTGAAGGGAGGATTTCACTGAGCTCTGAGGGGAATTTTTCACAGGTACCTTGCTTGCACTGAGTGTTCCTGTCTGTGTGTGTGCCCCTGCACATATGCTATAGCAAATCTTGGAGAAATACAGCTTTCCTAGATGTGGAAGTACCTTGGATATCTAAGTTAGGCCTGTAAGCAAGGTTCAGTTATAGTTATGAACTTACTTAAATGCTGCTGTTATTCTTTTGCTGAGTTGTTAAATCTAAGTCATAATCTGTGTTGTTTTTCTGTTAATTTGCTAAGTACAACTTGGAAGTTATAGCTAACAATTAGGTAAAATGCTGTTAAGTGTTATTGCTCTCTGGAATTGTGAAGGTTAAGTTGTAAGTTAAGTTAGATGTGAGTTCAGTGTTGTTCCTCTGTTGAATTGCTAGGCTTGAGGTATAAGTTGAGTTTCAAATTAAGGTTAAAAGCTGAATTGCTCTTCAGTGTTGTTTTTAGACCATGTTCCTTTTAATGCCTGCCTGCACTCTCTTTGTCCCATGTACCTGAACACAGCACACAGCCACCCACACTCTCCTAGAGAGTTCTCAGTCCATTTCTGTTTTCGTTGCCTGGATTTTGTTTGGTTTTGTTGTTACTTGTTTTCCCTTGTTGTGCCTTAGCTCTCCTGTAGGCAGTAGAGTGAATCTTGCCAATAACATTTGTGTGCTTTGTCGCTTAATATTAAACCTGACTTTTGTTCATGCCCTTGCTATTGAATTTTTAAGCCATCTCAAACTCTCTCATTCATGACAGCACCACAATGTCCCCCATCACCGAGGGCCCTGACACACACCCGTGTCACAAAGGGCCACACCCGGCACCCAACAGCAGAGGGACAGCCTGGAAGCGGCACGGAGCAGCCCCGGACTCGTGGCCTTGTAGCCCCTGCCGTGCCCAGAGCCCCGGGAGGCTTTGGCCACGGTGCCAGCGACAGCCCCAGCCCCGCCCTGCAGAGCCCTGGGGCTGCAGCCCGGGCTGGCCGGGGCAGGAGGAATTGGCCGGCCGGACGTGCCAGGGCCTTGTGGGCAGTGGCTCCGTGTCCCGCGGGAGGCTGGGGACGAGGGGTGTCCCTCAGGGCTGTGTCTGGGCCCTGGGGCTCGTCCCTGCCTCGCTCAGGGACACCCAGGGGCACCGAGAGCAGCCTGGGCGCCTTTGCAGGGCACGGGGAGCTGAGCGGGGCAGGGGCACCACGGAAACACCGAGTGCCTGCCCGGGGCAGAGCCGGGGAAAGCCGGGCTGGAAAGGCGGGAGAGGCTGCTCAGAGCTGGCCCGGGGACTTGGGCATGTGGGAGACAGAGCCCGGCCCTGAGCTGACACTGAGCCAAATACCTGAGAAATTACAGCTGGTTTATCTAGACACACTTCATTATTTTGTATTTTCTCAACCTGACTTTTTATCAGGGAACATTTTCAATGTTTATTTTACTTTATGCTTTGCCCTTTAGAAAGAGATCTGCCGTGTTTTGTAATTTGCAAGGAGGGATGGGCTGGGAAAGGTTGTGGGTAATGGAGTTTTTTATTCAATATATTTTCAAATCTGAGATGTGAAAAGTCGTGACTTTGACTCCAGCAGCAGTGCCTGGTTCCAGACTGCTCTGCTTTTCACAGTGAGATCTCAGTTCATTCAAATCTGGCAGTCAAAGCCCTTGAAACAGGGAAAAGCTGGGAATCAGGTTAAAGCCCTTGGAGGGTTTGCTCTGTCCCTACATTCCACATCTCCCCTTGGTGTCCCTTCAGCCTCTCCACTCCTGTCCTACATGCACATTGCTGGATTCAGAGTTCAGTACCTGCTTTTGTAGATGGATAGATACATGTGATTATTGTATACACGATTCTCTTGGAGTGAGTTACTGTGATGGTACATTCCATGATCCTCTGCTTTGTGCCCAAGGAATGGTTTTTGTATCTAAACCCCTGGAGCCCAGGACAGGATGTGTGTGGGGCCGGGGCAGGGAGAGGCTCCTTGTTCTCTGTGCGGGCATTTTGAAGCCTCGCTGCTCGGGTTTTCCGCGGCTCTCTCTGTGCATCGTGGGGTTTGGGCTTAGATCAAAACCCCCCGGTCCAAGCCTGGACAGTCTGACTGGTGGTTTTCCTGGGAAACGGTTCTGGCGACTTTTATGGAGATAGAACGCTTTGATCCGATTGTTCGGAAGAAGAACTTTAGTGAGGTGAAAACAACAAATAGGAAGGCTTGCTCTGCACTAGGAACAAACTGGAAAAGAGCAGGGTCCCGGGTAGAGCAGGGATGTTTATACGCTTGGGTGCAGGGAGGGATTAAGGCAGGGTCTGAGGGAGAGATCGAAATAGAAACAGCGATTAACAATGTTATAATTTCTGCAGTGAAAAGTAACCAATAGTAACAAAGAGAACTGAGAACTTTCTAGTAACAATCTGCATAACTGAGCAGGGGGATCTTGGGAGTGAGCCTTTTGCTCCCCATGACTACGAAGGGTTTTCCCATGGCCTTATGCTGAGGTTTTCCTTCTATGTCAGTGAGCCAACTTCTACAGCTGAAAAGCGGTTTTGGGCCAGGCAGACAAGCTACCTTTTTTCTTGGGGTTTTTTTGGCATGGAGAGAGTGCAGTGCTGAGCCTTGATGTGTCTGGATGTGAACTGAGGAGCTGCTCTGTCGCAGCCCGGGGGCTCCGCACCGGCAGGAGCAGAGCGGTGCTGCTGCAGCCCAAAGGCGCTGTGAGCCGCGCTGAGCCGGGAGAGAAAACAGCCCGAGGCTTCAGCCCCGCTGCTTCGCCTGCCGGGACCGTGCCCGCAGAGCCCGGCTGGGGAGGAGTTCAAGGCTGGACAGCCCCGGGCTTTCATCTCCTTCGGGAGAGCCCCTGGGTGGTTTTTTACCCTGGGGGAGAAACTGGTGCCACCTGTACCTTGTGTCCTGAGCGGGGATTTCCTCTGTTCTCTGGAATTTTGGATCTTCTGTCCCAGGTGTGTGTGTGTGTGGGGGGTAAGGTCTGACAATTTAATATCTACAAGTTATTTCCTTTTTTTTTTCTTTCTTTCTTGCCTTGTGGGCTTACTGTTTATTAATAAACTGTTGGGATTTTTTTTCACATTCATATATTAATATTAATTTCCTATTGGTGGAAAGGGATGATGGGAACCCCGCAGAGGAGACAGCATTCACTCCAGAGTGCCCTCTTTAAAATCCTCTCTCTAAGCTCCCAGCCCTGTGGCCTCCTGCGCCCTCACCCCAAGTGGCTCCGGTGGCTCTCCCAGTCCATCCCATTCTCTCCCAGTGTCCTCACAGTCCCTCCCAGTGGCACCAGAGTCCCTCCCAATTCCTCTCAGTCCACAGCCATTCCATTCCCAGTCCACTCCCTGTCCTTCTAACTGCACTACCAGACCTCCACCCTCTCTCCCAGTGCCTTCCCAGTCCCTCCCAGTCCATTCCAAGTCCTTTTCAGTCCCATTCCAAACCTACACCCTCTCTCCCAGTACCCCAATCCACTCCACTATCTCCCTGTGTTCCCTCTCTCCAGTTTCATTCCCAGTCCCTCTCAGTGGCACAGCACCCCTCTCCCATCTCTCCCAGCTCCCCCCAGCTGATCCCAGTGTCTCCACTCTCTCCCAGTGCCCCCCAGTGTGTCCATCTCACTGTGGCCCTTGAGCTCCCAGCCCAGCCCTGGTTGCCTGCTCTGCTCTGTGATGGATTTCTACCCTGCTGAGACCCAGCTGAGGTGGTTCCAGGGCCAGCAGGAGCTCTCAGGGCCACCGACCTGGTCCCCAGTGGGAACTGGATTTTTACAAGCTCCTGGTGCTGCTGGAACCCCTCACCCAGTGTGGGGTCACCTCCAGCTCCAGCCAGGTGGAGCACGTCAGCCTGGAGCACCCCGTGAGCCAGCACTGGGGCACAGCCTGGACCCCACAGTGCAGGGGGAGTGGGGAGGCACTGGGGGGGTTGGGAGAGGGGTTGGGATGTGCTGTGAGTGCAGGGGAGGGAGTTTGAGATAGCCTCGTTTAAACTGGGAGAGGGGTTTGAAGGTCTAGAAGGGCTGAGAAGGGGTTTGAAGGATGCTGGGGAGGGTGGGATGAGGTTCTGGGGCCCTGGTGGGCACTGGGAGGGAGTTTGGGGGTGTTGGGTGTAACTGGGAGGGATTTGACTGAGCCTGGATGGGCTGGAAAAGATTGAGGATTGCAAACCAGGGTTTGCAATGAGGTTGGTCGTGAAGTGAAAAAGACTGGGAAGGTCTTGGTGAGTCCTGGTTGGGCTGGGAAGGACTAGGGCACACCTCTGCCACAGGAGCCTGGCAGCAGTGGCGCAGCCCCTGGCCTGAGGCCGCAGACCACCCTCGCTGATTTGGGAGGACGTGTCCCCCCAGCCCTCTCCAGCTGTCAGCTTCCCAAAAGCTTCATGCCCCCCCGTTATTGGCGGACGGAGATGGACCGGATCGTGTGCGGAGCGGGGTCAGGTGGGGAACACTGGGTGCGGTCTGCCGCACCGTGAGTCATCAGAGCTGCTCTCCTGATTGGCTGAATCTTCTTCATCCATTGTCTGATTGGCTGAGGAGAGGCCCGGGAGTGGAGAGAAGGAATAGGAGAGATCCTGCCCCGAGCACCGAACGGGAACAACAGACCCAGCCTGGGCACAGGAGGGAATTTATTAACAACAAAATCACAGCAGGACAAGGTGAAGGGAGAGAAAACTCTCCAACCCCTTCCCCCCACTCAACACAGATCACCAGGGTTCTGCCCAACGGGGGTCACTGGGGATCATCCAACATCGATCCTCCCATGGGGGGTGGAGCTGGAGCAGAGCACGAAGCTCTTCCACACTCGGGGCACTACAGGGCTTCCTTAGTGGAGCCTCCGTTGGTGTGGTCAAGTTGAGCTGTGAGAAGCTCTTCCCACACTCAGGACACTCGTAGGGCCTCTCCCCAGTGTGGATGCGCTGGTGGGCAGTCAGGTGTGCATTTTGCTTGAATCCCTTCCCGCAGTCGGGGCAGCAGAAGGGCCTCTCTCTGTGTGAATCGCTCATGTGCGAGGCAATCGGAGCTGGTCTGAAACTCTTTCCACACAGACACTGGTAGGTCTCCCTGTGTGGATGCCTGGTGTCTTCTCAGGCAATCTCACCAAAGCTCATCCACATTCCAAGCAGGTGTAGGGCCGGTCCCATGTGTGGTGCTGCAGTAGATAAATTTCTTAAGCTCTTCCCATTCCCACACTGAGCTTCTCCCCAGTGTGGATCATCTGGTGCCGAATCAGCCTGGACTGACTGAAACCCTTCCCACATTCCAAGCATTTGTGGGGCCCTCCATGAGGCTTCTCCACCAGCTCTGAGCTCTGCCTGCATCTCCGCCGCCTTCCCGGCTCAGGAGGGTCTTTCCTCCCAGCTGCCTGGGCTGGGTTTGCAGCCCTCTCCTGGAAGGATCTCTGGGGCTTTTTCCTCTCCATCCACACTT